>JASGAU010409980.1:0-18913 GCA_030220045.1 Australoheros facetus
CCCCCCCCCCAAGCTGACCCAGTCATTCAATTTTCAATTCAATTCAATTTTATTTACATATCACCAAATCACAACAAACAGTCGTCTAAAGACGTTTTATCTTGTAAAGTCAAAACTATACAGTAATTACAGAGAAAACCCAACAGTCAAAACAACCCCTATGAGCAAGCACTTGGCAAGAGTGGGAAGGAAAAACTCCTTTTTATAAGGAACAAACCTCCGGCAGAACCAGGCTCAGGGAGGGGCAGCCATTCGCGACCGGTTGGGGCTGAGGGGAGGGAGACAGGACAAAAGACAAGCTGTGGAAGAGAGCCAGAGATTAATAATAACTCATGATTAAATGCAGAGTGACGTATAATCACATAGCGAGTGAAAAGTGGTGAATGAAAAAGAAACATTCAGTGCATCATGGGAACCCCCCCAGCAGCCCAGACCTATTGCAGCATAACTAAGGGATAGTTCTAACTAAGGTCATATGACCTGTTCAGGGCTGATGGCTATCAACATGTCAGAAGAGCCCCAAATCAATGCTGACATGAATGTCCACCCACTAAAGCAAATAACTTGGTACAGATTGTGGATTTAAATGGTGTTAACACCACTCTTTGTGGAGAGCTCTACTATCCCATAAATGCTCATTCCACCCCTACAAATTCCAAAAGGCTGCTTCGGTCTTCAAATATTGAGATTCAGATCACAGAGTTGCCTCAAAAACTTCAGAATAATGCAAATTTCATTGCAGGTTTTCCAAGCTGCTCAGTAAAATCTTCCCACATATGACATTATAATGAAAAATACATATACTATCTGCAGTGAAAAGGGAAACTCGATCATATTGTAGTAGGATGATACTGGCTAGAAATAAGGAGTGACTCAAGACTTTTGCACAGTTTTTTTTTTGGTTTGCAAACCTGTAAATAAATTTGCCTTTAAGTGTACACATTCATTTTCCAAATGTTCTTTGAGGACAGATGAAAAATGTGAAATGTCCATTTCATGTATATAAAACAAGTTTTATATACATGAAATGGACATAGTTGCCTTCAGAAATCTGAGAGCAGAGTTAAAATCTCACTTACCCCTGCACCAGATAAAAGAGGCAGTTTATTTTCACCCAGTGAAGAAATACTGAGTCTAACACTACTACACTCCTGTAACTGCCAGCCTTCAGGATCAACTTTCATCTTTAGGGCCAATCTGTTCACTAAGTTATTAGCCGGCAGGCACAGTGGAGTGTGTCTGTTTAGTGTGGGGTGTGCACAGGATCCCAACACTGCGCAGAACACAGTTACAATGGAGACTTAATTAATTCTCAGTTACTGAAAATCTAAATTGATATGCAGCTGAATTTGGCCTCAAGGCCTTGAGTTTGACACGTGGTCTAAATAGCTTTGTGCAACAAAGAAGCAAAGTGGGAAAAAAAGACAAAAAAGATATTAAACAGACCACTTGAGTGGAAGATGAAGCACCAAAGCTAGCAAATAGATGACAGACTATTAGTCCTGTGGCTTCGCTGTACAGACACAACCAATCACTGGCTCATTTGCGTATTCTCTGGTGTATTCCTAATCAGCCAATCCATTCAGCAGGTACAGGAAAGGCTCCCATATAAAACCAGTGAAGAACCCACCGTAAAGAACTGTACTGCATTGATTAACTTTGTGTGTGAACAATTCTGCAGCCTTAGCAACTGAGAAAGCACGGCATTCTGAAAACACTCCAAAATCCATCCCTTCACCACTCCAAGGTTACACTGCCCGAATCCCTCTAACCTTAAGGGAAGGGTTTGCATTGGATGGTAGGAGGGGAGATGAAAGCAAGGGCAAGCATCATGGAAAGAGAGAGAGAGGGTGAAAACACAGATGAAATCCTTTACTATGAACTGTTATGGTTCAGGACCTTCATGTTAAGATGAAGAGGTCAGTGGAGCAGAAGGAATGGGCCAGAGCAGCGGGAGGCATTTTTGGATCTTACTGAATCTGAGATGACTATAGCTGCTTTCTGATAGTAACTACCAGGTGAAATTTTGCTTCACAGAGTAATCATAGTATACAGTCTATGAGTAATCATAGACTGTATATAAACGATGGACTGATTTAGCCACCATGATGTCACCTGCTGGGTTGCAAAGTCCTGTTCTGAAGGCTAAAGCTGAGCATTTTCACCATCACCATCTTGATGCTGTGAAACTGGGTGTGATGTGCAAGAGGCGGATCTGACTGAAAACTGAGGGACGCCTCATGCTTAAGGGCTGGCAAGATAAAACATCCCCTGATTCAGCCTCTTTTTTTTAACTCTAATGGGGACCATCATTTTCAAAATTAATATGTTGGATTCAGTAAGACTTCAGTAACATTAGCAACTGAAGCCATAATCTCTTCAGGAAAATGTTTACTAAGGTTTACTAAGGAGCTCAGTGGGTGTTTTCCTTCAGACTTTTATACAACAGAAATCTTAATCCATTAGAAAGAATTCAGATTTAAGGCTTTTCCACATCCATCTTGTATAGTCTAAAAGTGCAATGAAATGTCCCTATAAGCTACTAAAAGTGCTCTAACTTGGGTGACTTTGATGCTACATAGCCTCATTTGTTACTATGAAAATTTTCAGTAACAGTCTAAGTCACCACTGATCATAAAAAGTACCTCCAACTTTAACCTAACTATGTTTTAGAGGGAAAAAGAAGTATCTTGGATTTTTTTTTTTTATATGTGCCTGTTGAATTATTTATTTTCCCCCTGATTGCCAGTACTTGTAAGAACCATTTTCAAAAGCCAAAAATTACATATGTTAATGGCACAGATTGTCTTGGAGGGAAAAGATGATGTATATAAAAGTTTATTATGCATTATGGAGCTAAAATTAAACAAGAATTTTCTCACGGAGACTTGGCAAAGCAAACACAGGAAATAAGTGGCTTTGAGCTCTCAGGTTAAATGAGGGTGAGGATGATTTATGCAGCAGTTTGATGAGTGTCTGTCTGTAGTGAACACACAGGAAAGACTTTGGGTTTTTGCACAACCTTTCAGTGGTTTTTACATCCTAGAGGGGAAATACTTGTATTTGTACAACTATTTGTGAAACAAATGCCTATGACACTAATTGAAATCAGCTCCATTTTTATACTCCTTTTCACACAGATTTATGGAATTCCATTATTCCCATTATTTGATACTGTATTTAAGTGCTTTTGAGCCACTTTGTTTTTTTACTTTATGGTTTTTATATGTCTTTAGGTTCTAGTAGCTTCACACATTAAAATTATTCCCTACAAAACATATGAAGGATTGATAAAATATGATATGTTATTAATAAAAAGTATATGCAAGCAGAGCTTAGAGGCCAGTAGTTAAACACATGCTGCACGGGAAAAATGAGTATTCCCCAACTGGTTGCAAATGGTGACTTCATACCACAGACTGATAGGGAAACATTATATTCCCTAAAGTACAAATACCTGAAAATTCTACTTCAGTACAATAACAACTTTGTACTTCGGTACTTCCCACCTCTGCTAAGCAGTTGTGGTTTCATTGACCTCAGTGGTTTCAAAGGTGCATCTTTTACTTTGAAGGTGAATGCCCTCCATTTCCAGGTTGCATTGCACTTTTTGAATGTCCGATGTCCTTTTAAAGGTGGTTAGTTAGCAAGTGTCTGCAAACAAGTCAGTGTTTTCCATGCAAACTATGGGTGACCGCAGCAATCTGCTAGCAACCAAAGCAATTTAGAAGGAGGTTTTTGGTGCAGCACCCTCTTTGAGACAGATTTCTCCCAGCAACCTCGGGGCATGCTCCGAATGAGACAATGAATGGATCTCCTCCCAGATCTGGACCAGGGCATCACTGAGCTCCTGAACAGTGTGAGGTGCCATCAGATGGACAGAAACATAATGTCCCAGAGGTATTCTGTTGGATTTAGGTCAGGTTAGCTTGGGGGCCAGTCAGTAATATCAATTCCTTCATCCGCCAGGAACTGCTTGCATATTCTCGCCACATGAGGCCGGTATTGTCGTGCACCAGGAGGAACCCAGGACCCACTGCAGCATAGACTATGTCAGTGGGTCCAAGGATCTCATCCCAATACTTAATGGCAGTCAGGGTGCTGCTGCCTAGCCTGTAAGGGTCTGTGTGTCCGTCCATGGATATCCCTCCCCAGACCATCACTTACCCACCACCAAACCGATTATGCTGAAAGATATTAGAGACAGCATAACATTTTCCACTGCTTCTCCAGACCTTTCACATCTGTCTCAGCATGAACCTGCTCTCATTTGTGAAAAGCACAGGGCGCCAGTGGTGGACCTGCCAATTCTGGTATTCTGTTACAAATGCCAATCGAGCTCCATGCTCCCAGGCAGTGAGTAAAGGCTCACTAGAGGACGTTGGGCCCTCAGGGCACCCTCATGCAGTCTGTTTCTGATTGTTTGGTCAGACACATTCACATCAGTGGCCTGATGAAGGTCATTTTGTAGGGCTCTGGCAGTGCTTATCCTGTTCCTCTTTCTACAAAGGAGCAGATACTGGTACTGATGATGATTTAAGGCCCTTCTGTGGCCCTGTCCAGCTCTTAAGGCTGTGCTGGGAGAGACGGCAAACCTGGCGATGGCACGTATTGATGTGCCTTCCTGGAGGAGTTGGACTACCTGTGCAACCTCTGTAGGGTCCAGGTATGGCCTCAGGCTACCAGTAGTGACACTGACCCTAGCCAAATGCAAAACTAGTGAAAAAACAGTCTGAATAAATGAGGAGGGAAAAAGTCTCAGTGTCTCATCTAGTGCACCTGTTGTTAATTTCATTAACACCAAAGCAGCTGATTAATAACCCCCTCTGCTACTTAACTGACCAGATCAAAATCCCAGAAGCTTAAATGACTTGATGCTTCTGATTAAAAAGTGTTCCTTTATTTTGGCGCAGTGGTTAGCACTGCTGCCTCACAGTTAGAATACCATCTGGAAGGCCTGGGTTTTATTACACCTTGGCCCAGGCCTCTCCCTCTGTCTGTGTGGAGTTTGCATGTTCTCCCTGTGCTTGCGTGGGTTTCCTCCGGGTACTCCGGTTTCCTCCCACATTCCAAAGACATGCACTTACTGGGGTTAGGTTAATTGGCTACTCTAAATTGCCTATAGGTATGAATGTGAGTATGAAAGGTTGTTTGTCTCTTCGTGTTGGCCCTGTGACAGGCTGGTGACCTGTTCAGGGTGTACCCTGCCTCTCGCCCTATGACAGCTGGGATAGGCTCCAGCCCCCCCGCGACCCTGAAGAGGATGAGCGGAAGCGAATGGATGGATGAAGAATCTGAAAATAATAAGCTGAGAGGCTGAAATTTTGAGTGTGTTTTGACAAGCCATTACATCTAGAAAACATTTCATGTCATCACAGCCCAAGCCAAACAAAAACCCAGTTTAAAGAGTTACTGAATGGTGCACTCGCATGCAAATATCAACCTCAGTAAACATCAGGAAGTATCCCAAATCAACAGGTCATTCAGACAGATGGCCTTGTTCACAGCTCAGTTAATACTGGCTACCAGGAAGGGAATATTTGGGCACGTCACTGGGGTATCAAAAGAGACAGGTTTCCATTTAAAACCCACACCCTGTGTTCACCCACACAGGTGCTTTCACTGTTTTTCCATGTGGGCATGTGCAAAATGTGATCTACAGTACTGCTTCTAGCTCCCTGTTTATCCCTTTATGAATTTAGAAAGCATTTTGAGTTTGGTGGCATCACAGAATTTTGATCTCAGCTTCACTCTGTGAAAGAGTAACAAAATCAAAAGAAAAAAATACTCAATCAATTGATAAACAAATATGTGATTAAATGGACTACAACTATATAAAAAAATTTATAAATATTTTATTGGTTTTGTATTTAGAGTCATGTGATTAAATAAGTTTTTACAGGACTTTGTATGGGCCTGTGAAAAACTAAGTTACTGGCTGCTGCTTACCTGTGTGCTAACATGTTACCACAGTCTTCTCAGGAGTGGCTGACCCAGCAAATTCAACCCAAGGTCACATGGTGCAGTGCTCAGAGAAACTGCAAAAAAAAAAAGCATGAGCACATCTCAGACTCTGACAACCTCACTAAGCATGCTAAATGTTAATGTTCATGACAGCACAATTAGAAAAGGAATGAATAAATATGGCTTGTTTGGCTTGTTCTTCTTTCAAAAAATAACATGGCAGCATGGCTTAGGTTTGCAAAGTTGCAGCTGAAAAAAATTAGATGATCAGACCAATGTGGCGGACACTTCAGACCAACTGTCAAGCACAGGGTGGACGGGGGGTGCAAGTGAGAGGACTACATTTGTATGTCTGATGAGGTCAACCTTTTTTTACATTTATTAATTAATTAACATAATAGGGTAATTGATCTGCAGCTTTAGATGGGCAGCACCCAATCAATATGCCAATGCAATGAACAGCAGATTCATTTATTTATGAATGATTTATTTCTTTATTTGCTTTTGGCTTTAACAGTTTTGGACTTTCACCCCACCCAACTTCACCTTGAGAAGTCTAATCAGCAGAACATCTGAAATGACTTGTGTGAGTATGAGTGGCCTTTTAACTATGAATTGAGTTGTTATCTATTTTTTTAATAGCACAAATTGAGACAGGCCACGAGGTCAAACTCAGCCACGGCTCTGGTAATTCAGCTGAAATCCTTCCACACATTCAGCTGGCAAATCACGCATAAGGCACAGTCACATCTCCAAGTCACTTTGCAACTCACCTCCACTGCCAGCGCCTTCTTTTTTAATGCCATGTCTGACTTAATTAATGTCGTAGCTGTTGTCACCAATGCAAACTTTGTTCTGCGGTGGGTGATCTTACTACTACTCTTCCAGACAGTATACTGGAAAATAAAAATTACTTCACACGGAAATAGCAAAAGGAGACCTGACTGAAATACTATTTCTATACTTTGGAGGTTATACTGTTTGTATTGGTGTTTGTGTTACTGTGTACTCACTTTATTGCATGGGAGAAAGCCTGTCCCCAGTCCTGAAAGACCTTTTTCACAGCAGACATTTTGACAGGTAATAACAGGAAAGCCCTGGGTGCAGTTAATAACATTAACCCTCAAACACACAGGTCATTTTTCCAACAGTATTTCATACCTGCCAGTGACCCGAGGCATGTATGAGGCAGATATAAACCACACAATAAATTCCAACCACTTGGAACCCTTTCTGGGTGTATGCTGGTTTTGTCATTTGTGAAAATTTACAAGGGCCCCCAATATTTCAGTCCAATCTAAACATAATACTTTGCATTTTGTCAACACAACCTGCTGTAGCTTCTCATAGAGTCACATCAACCAAAACACACATCAGTCAGTAAAGTAATCACTAACCACACTGCAGTGATTACTGCAGTGTGGTTAGTGGCAAAATGTGCATTGCTCCACTGTTTTTGAGGTTAGAGCATCTATCAGCTTTTGGAAGTCGTACAGCCTCTTCCCCATTCTCCAGCTGTGACCACAGCACTTCAAGGCTGGCATTTTCCAGGAGATTATGTGGTTGTGAGCTCTTCATGCATCCTCATTTTGGAAGTTTCTCCTGGAAAACTACTTGTGCGTTCACAGAAACAAGGTTGAGGCACTTGAGGTAACCATATGAAGATTCCCTCACCTCATCAGTCTCCTTGGGAACACTGATTTTGTTATTTTCATGCACCGACTCTACTTTTATATATTCTAACTCAAGATTCAAAAACTAGTTCTGCATCATCTGTAGCCTCGGGTGCATCTAAGTCTGCAAAGCTGCTGTCATCAAAACGCTCCAGTATCAAAGACAATGCTGCTCTGAACTGAATGTGCTCAGCACCACCATGCACTCTTTTTGTATTATTGTGTCTGGGTTTAAAGATGTTGTAACAAGGAGAAAACATTGTAACAATGGTCTCCACCATGTATTAAATCTTAAAGCACTGCCCTCCAGTTACATCCAGCATACATTTTTACACACTTCAGATCATTTACAGGCTTAAAATTCTTCTTCTTATTATTATTATTGCCCTTACTATGACAAGTCAAAATCTCTATAGTGGGCAGGACATGAGAGCATTCTTGGGGAAAGTCCATTTTGGTACTGTGACATTTGTGTTGTTTGCAGATCCTGCCCCCAAGGCTCATGCTATCAGATCAAGAGAAATGGAAACCACAGCTGTGGATGAATGAAATGAATTAGAACTCAGAGAATTTTTCACTTCACTGGGATCAAAGATGGCTTTCTCAGTCCAGTCCAAGCAGAGGCAAACATCTGTCTCAAATGGAAGAGTTTCATTCCCCTGGTAAATGCATCACTGTTGTTTATGTTCTCCAGCTGGTTATATAGTTCCTGGAAAGAAAGTTCCCAATATATTGGCCACTTTTTTTTTGTTTGTTTGTTTGCATTTCTACTTGGGTAAATTCATATCATTCATTTCATATTTATATCATAAGTCTGAAGAAGGGCAGTTGTGCCCGAAAGGTCACTTTCTCGAGGCTTGCTTATTATATTAAATTTTCTCCAGGAGCCTTTCTGGTGTGCGGACTTTCTTTTTGCTCAGTTTTCGCTTTTGTTCCTTCACTCTTTTGAACTTTTTTGTGGATGTGCGTGTTTCTCTTCAGTGCTCTAAATTCATATCACTCTCATCTGTCTTGGCACCCCATCCGCCGTACACAAGCTAAGCAGGTTTCAGGTAACACCAGTGGAGGTACATGTGACAACTCCAATGCTTAATGTACCTGAATGGGACATTAAACAGTTTTTAACTTTCTGGCTTTTTAGCATCCAACTTGCACGTGGCGTCCTACCTCCTGTCCTCTCTACCAGACAGTACAGTACCAAACTGAGTATTTACAGCAATGAGAATATGTTTGAAGCTGACCATCTCCAACTGTGTGCCGGATGTAAGAAATTACAGCTTCAGACAATGTTCCAAACCCAGTTCTCTCAACACTTTCTGAAGCTTGTGTGCAAAAACTGTTTAGGAAAGAACTTCACGCTTGAATACCAACAGAGTTACACCTAAGAAACATTTCTATAATATAGCAATCAGGGGACTCTGGGGCAAGCTCAGAACAATGTGGAGAGGCTACAGCTCCCAGTATGCTATATGAGCAAACTGGGATTTGGAGATGGAGATCCACCTGTGCCACTCTTCTCACCCTGCTGCAAATTTAGGCTTGAACAGAATGCAGTTAAAGAATAGACTAAACTAGAATACACTGATTAGTGGGTTTTTGCATGACCAAAAAAAACATTATTGTTCTCCTTCTGATGATGATGAACAACACCATACATTTTCTAACCTGATAATCAGCCATCTGATTATGCATGGGTCATAAATCTACTGATCAGTTGTTTATGAGAGAGAAAAATGGCACCGAGCGATGGGAAGAGCAAAGAGGCGTTTCTACTTGGGTAAATTCGCATCACTCTCTTCTGTCTTGGCACCCCATCCCCCATACGCAAGCTATATCTCCCACTGTAATTCTCACACAAAACACACATACACACACACAAACACAAATAGACACAATCAAGGGGGTGAGTGGGTATTTTTTTAACATGCAAAAAAAAAAGGAAAGAAAGAAAAAGAAAAGAAAGGCACAGAAATGGACAGAAATTGCACTGATTTGGTGAAATTTGGAGGTGGCGACTGAAAGAGAAAGACAGCGGGAGTATTTTGGGAAGATGGATGATGCTGAGAATGGGAAACAGAGAAGGAGCAATGGAGAAGCATGTAGACAGGCAGCAACAGAGAGAGAGAAGTGGGGGTGAGTTCATATTGTGGAAGGGGGGGGTGTTGGTGGTGGTGAATGGTGGGAGACTAGGCTACATGACGTTTGTTTCCATGGTGATGGTCTCTCCGTCTCCCACACGTAGGGAGATGGTGCTTTAATGTGTGTCTGTGTGCATGTGTACGCCTGCATTTGTGTGCATGTGTGTGTGTTTGTGGGTGTGCGTGTGTAATGGCATTTTAGTCAATAAAGAACCAAGCTCTTGTTGACATTGTGGGCATCATATTGATACTGCATTAAAACCACAGCTATGAATGATCCCAGCTAGCAGTCTGAAATGGCTTTGCACAGTATCTTAATACACACGCTTGTTGGATGAAGTGAAAGCTTCACACAGACCAATGTACAGGATACAGTCTGAATCCAAATAAGGGCGGCTTTCATGCCAAGCTTTGCCAGAGGGAGACGTTCCTATGCCCATTCTCAGGTCTTACCACCCTACTCTTGCATTTTAGGGATCACTTTTATCAACTGAGTTTTCTAGATAATAAACCCATAGCTCTACTGTATTTGGGATGCTTTGGATAGGAATGCTGCATGCATGGTAATTAAATTATTGGGGGGGAAAAAATAGGTAAAATGATTCCAAATTTATCCCTCCAAATGCAGCTTATGCTCACAGGCAGCCACCAAATCCCAACCATTTTTCACAGGGCTGCAATAATGGCTCATCAATCTGTTTTCCACCTGTGTTTCTGCCATCCAGGCTTTCACCCGCTGATGGCTGCAATAATGGTCAAAAATAGGACTAAGGGAGCTGATGTCTTACCATCTGGCGAGAAAGTGCTATAGCAAGATGGCAGGCTTTTAATTTTAGTGGACATAAATGTATCTAAGTGCTGCAGCTTAGATATGACTTGAGTACAAGGGTTAAAATGCAGGGTAATGTGCGAGCCTTGAGATGTCTGTGTGCGATAGTGTGCACAGATGATATGTTTATGAGCGACGTGATAGCGCCTGTGTTGGAGAAACAGACTGATATCTGTGTGGGGCGTGACCGGCATGGCGAGAGGATTCGACTGTCGCGCCGGATCCACCGAGCTGGAGGAAGGAGGAGGAAGAGGAGGAGGGGAAAGTGGCTTGGGAATGCTGCAGAATCTTGAAGGCAAGATCGCCATCTGGTGTCAGATTAAATTCGGGGCATGCATTATGAAAAGATACGAAAATGTAAACGATAAGTCAGTGTCACATTTAGGGCTGAAAAATAGTGTGCGAAACACAGAATAAAACTTATTTTGATATATAAAATTTCAGTATAAAGCCACACACTCACACACACCCACATCTACACAAACTCTTGATAATCATCCACTTTTAGGCAGACAACCAAACACTCAATTGAGCATGCAGGGCGAGCATCATCCATTCAGAGGATTGGCAGTTTTCCACGCCAACAGCGGAGCAGATAATTCAGGGTACACATCCGTTTCACTCCATTGACTTGATATATCGCTACTAACACCCGCGAGAGTATGTCTCCCTGTCTGCTTGTCTGTCTCATTCACTGCACATTTTTCTCACATTCTTGACATTTTTCTGTCTCTTTCAATCAGGCTCAATTCGAAGCAGAATAAAGATATGACAAATTAGAATTGTGCTCTGTTTTTGTAGTTGGAGAATTTTAAACAGTTTAGGGACAAAGAACAGCTTTTTTTTTCACAAAGGGGTCAAGGCTCTCACTTAAAGGCAGCAAAGTGACTCATGAAAGATTTATGAGACAATTTGTAAGAGCGGAAAGGCATTTTCGCACAAAGTCATGACCTATGAAATGAACAAAAGTTACCCTCTGAGATCTGAGTCATCGTAGATGGTAACCCTAACCAGAACCCTATATTTTGGAGAAAGGCAAAGCAGACTTGGTGTGGAGTGACTATGCGTTTTTTTTTTTTCATTCCTTTTTTGAACTATATAGCAAATAGGAGCACATTAATAGTGATGTTCACAACATGTTTTGTGCTTCTTTTTTTTTTGTTGCAGTTTTACAAAAAGCATAATTACTTATGAGAAGCTCCAATAAAGTCAAGAAGAGTTACACTTTGTTTTTATTGGAAAAGTTCATAATGTACATTATCTGTCGAGCTTTGAGGATGGAAACTCATCGCAAGGCTTATTCAGTACAGTCACAAAATGTTATATATTCTCTTGAATGCTATGAAATGCCCTACTTGCTGGTACCATCCTTTTCAGGTTAACTCGAGATCATTCCAGCAGAAACGAGGTTTGAAGCTAAAACCACTGACGTATCAGGAGCAGACCCACACTCTGGCCACTAGAGGGTGCTTGAGGCTAATTCATCAATTTGAAAGAAAAAAAATGAACCTGAAGTGAGACACCTACCTTGTCTTAGAACAGTTCTGTCTGTTTAGCATCCTTCAGCTTTGAGAGTGAGACAGTTCATAACTGGAAGCTGTCAGTTTTAACACACAAGATGGATAGCTGATATCCCAGGAGTTAAAGGTCATGTGCCCAACTTCACTAGCTGCTCAGGTAGAGAGCAGAGATTAAAGGCCAGACCTGTCTCTATGATGCAGTAACAGGGCCTGTGCTTCAGGTTAGTTACTTTAGGTCTGTGTAAAGAAAACACAGATCAAAACAGCAGAAGGTGGAAAGATTGAGAAAACTGACTCTTTTGGCATGTGATGAACCACAGAGTATTACACACTGTTTTTCATTTTTCATTTTATTTTATATTCTTGGAAGTGTTAAACCTGGCATCAGAGCTGCCACGCTTTTTATTGTACATGGCATGTCTGTTCAAATCCCACGGAAAGAACCTGAATTCAAATGATTAAAAGCTGAAAATGAACACGTACAAATACACGTTTTCTTGATTTGACATGAAATGTGAGATGAAGGATTGTAATGATTGATAATGGTGCTTGTAATGGTTGTGAACTGTCTGTCACTTTTAGTTTGTTTATATGATAGTCTCAATGACACAAGAGCAGAAGGTCACACGCCTCATTTCACCACCTGATAGTGCATGAAAATAAGAGTCTGCGCTCTCTTCCTACTGCCAGTGAAGTGATGAGGTTAGTTTTACATAATCACTTTAGGATTTTCTAAACCACTGTAATCAGCTAAATATGAGTTCCAACCTGAGAGCATGACAGAACCTGAACAGTGTTCATGCCCCTGTTAACCTCTTATCATCTGCCAAGTCTGTGGGTTGGGGTCAGGTTCATATTTACCCCTCTATATGGAAATTCCACCCATTTATATCCAAATAAAAATATTAAAACAGAAGAACTGTAAAGCTAAAGTTAATCTAAATAGATAGATGAGAGTGTGAGTCTGGACACATCTATGTACCAACATAGACTTGTGCCCAGGTGCGACGGCCCTGCTTGCAGCTTTAATCTTTTTATTGCATCTCCAGTGTAATACAACAGTTTGTAAATGTAAATGAAAGCAGAATGCAATGATTTTCAAATCTCATATTTTATTCACCATAGAATAATTAGAAATATGGTAAATGGACTGGTTCTTATATAGCACCTTTCTACTCTACTTGAGCACTCAAAGCGCTTATACAACACGCCTCATTCACCCACTCACCCATATTCACACAAGCATTTCTTTCCACCTAACATTCACACACATTCATACTCCAATGGTTGCATTGGACAGCTACTTGGGGTTCAGTATCTTGCCCAAGGATACTTTGGCATGCAGACTAGAGCAGCCAGGGATCGAACTGCCAACCTTCCGATTAGTAGGTGACCTCCTCTACCTCCTGAACTACAGCCAGTGCATAGAAAACAAATCAAATATTTAAAGTGAGAAAATGCATCATTTAAAAAAAAAAAGAAGAAAAGAAAAAAAAAACAAGCTGCATTTTAATTTGATGGCAGCAACATATCTCAAAAAAGTTTCTGTGACAGACCTTTATTTGTTGGGAAAACAAATTCCAAATGTAAACATTTAATGTCTATATTTGAAATTTAAATAAGTTAGCTGTCTATCGGATCTGTTTCAGGCCCTGTTCATGTCAAAAACGGCATCAGACACTGAAATTCCTGATGATGCAAATGCTTTGTTCTTTCTGAATTGGTAAGAAGTCTCAATGTTAAACTCACTGATTTCAGATTTTTCCTTAAAGGGCTGAACCTGGCAGTGAGGAAGGGAGAGGGTACCACCCCAGCTTCAGACAGGGAAGGGCAGCAAGGTTACACATGCTGAGTGAATGTTATTTTAATGTGTTTTCTTTGTCTATGAATATTGTCATGATGAATATATTTCATGTGCCATAAGTGCAATATTTGCACCACTGCTTAGTGTTTAGATATTTTCTTTTGTCTGATTTTAGTCTATTTTGGAGTCGCCTCCAGACCTTAGTAGGAAAAGACTGACCCAGTGAGTTTGATCCCCCTTAAAACTGCTCCCAGACCCTGAGGAGAAGGGAAGTTTATTAGGAATGGACAGACAGGTTTTCTTGGCTTTGCTTAAGGGTCAAAACTTGATAACTCAGCTTTGGCCCCTCACCTGCCCGTCTGCAGGCACTACAAGATTATGGAGATCGAAACAGACAAAGACAGCAACAACTGTGGCTATGCTGGGTTTTTCTTGGAAGTGGCAGTGTTTGGATGGCATAAGAAAATGCTACGGTAAAGTTAAGGCTAGGATGGTCAAAAAGATGAACTCACGACTACTGCTGGTTACATAGGAACAAGCTAGTGACAATTTGTCTAATTGTCAGCTGAGATAGGCTCTAGTTTTAAGATTACTGGCTAAGTTATATTTACTTTTTTATTGGCATGTCTTTGCATCCCATTCACCAAGTAAATAAATTACTCTGACTTCGCGTAGTTACCTCAGAGAAGGAGGGGAGAAAGGGAGCAAATTTCTACTGAAGGTTTCAGGTTTGTAGAGTTAGAGCAATGACACAAGCAACACAGGAGCAAGAAAAAAAACTGAAAAGTTCAAAAGTCTAAGAAAGCATGAGTTATGATCTTGAAATTTTACTTATGTTTCGTTTATTGATGTTTTCTTCTTTCACTTCTCTGCTTCAGAGGTTGGAGATCAACTGCATTTAAATACCTTAGAAACGTTTAAAGTCTCTGTAATAAATTAATTTTTAAGCTGCTTTGCAGTGGTTGTGTGGTTTTTTTATTTTGTGGTTACTGTATTACAGTAATACAGTTGTCAGTGAGTAACATTCCTTTGTCTATTGGGTCTGTCTGTCATATCCACAAACGTCTATGAAAGAGTACCACTGTGCGAAGCTCCTAAAGACATGGGCTGAAGCTCAGAGTTACTGCAGGAAGATGTTTACTGACCTGGCCACTATAGACAACCAAGATGACAGCAACAAGCTGTTGAGTGTGATTCAGGGCAGTGATGAATATTCATGAATAGGGCTTTAAGATGACCTGATCAGATGGAAGTGGGCGCTTGGAAATGAGGATTTTAATGGCAATGTAGATTTCAGCAAGTGGGGGAGCAAATCAGCCAAACAATGCAAACGCTGTCTTGCGTTTTCATGAACAGAAGTGGCTTTTGGAACCTGGTTTATGCAAACATCTTGTAGTTTGCTTTTATGGTAAGAAATTGGGGGAAATTCACTAATTCTGCTGGTATTTTTTTAACATCAGTTTGAGCTCCACTTTTAGCTACTGCAACACAGTACTTTATTTAACCCAACGTTTGGGTTAAATAAAGTACTTAACAGCATTGGACAAGTTCACATTTGACCGGTAGATAAAAACTTCTAGCAGTTCATCTTAAAGCAGTAGAACAAATGTCAGTCAGCAGAATAAGAAATGTCCTTTGGGTTTTCTTTCATTTTCTGTAGAAAAGGCTCCTCCCATGTATTATAAAGTGAATGCTGAGATGACTGGGGATGAGGCTGGGGACCACTGCCGGTCCACCCTCACAGATTTTGCAAGTGCGAGAAACACATCAGAGAACAGCAAGAAGAGAAACCTTCTCTTCTGTCAACAAAAGCCTGGACTGGTCTTCACACGCATCTCTGGTCTCACTGGTCCGACCAGACCCCCACCACCAGTGGAACGAGGGTGAGCCTGACAACAGTGTCATTACAACATGTGCTGCTGTCAACACAACCACAGGGACATGGTGGAAACATAGAGTGTCAGACCTTAAACTGCGCTGAACTCAGTACCTAAGAAGAAGAAACAAGGTAAAAGATTAAAAGCAATTCTTTTACATCACTTGATCAGTATCACTGTCGCCTCTGTACTGTAAGTGCAGTGTAAATCTATAGACAACAGATTGGACACCGAGCCTGAAGGTCCTTCCCAGCACAGGACTGTGAGTAGAAACACAGCAAGCAGCCTGCTGGGCTCGCTTTGCATCACTGTAGACTGCTAGTGTAACAACAATGATTTAAGTGTGTGGCATACTGCTTCATAAATAACATTTTGTTACACTTTTGTGTTTGTATACCTTAACAAATAGTAAAAAGTGTTATTTTTGGAGTTATTGTGAGATTAATTTTGTTACCAGTGGCCAGAAAAGCTGACTCCGTCTGTTTCTATGCTTTTGTTTTAAGATGAGGTACAGTATAGAGAAGTTTTAGCTGCATCCATACATTTGCTAAATTTATTAGGGAGATAACTGATAAGAGTTCTGATGTAACTCCTCACAAAATTCTTCATTTTAATTGTCTGATTTTTGTTATTGGTCTGAAGACTGAGCTGGCGAGTTTGGAGAAAGGACAAAGTGGTCATCTTAATTAACTTCTCACAACTGAAACAAAACTCAGTGATTATGTAAAACTACCTCTGTTAGTTTTACATAATCACTTTATGATTATGTAAAACCAAAGTTGAAATGAGTCTGTCATGTTTTGTGCTGAATTTGTATGCATGCCACATGTGTGCGTGTTTCAAAGGAAAGCATCTATGTTCTCATTGTTTAAATGCATCACAAAATCAATGGACATTTTCAGCTTTAAAAATACCACTACCTTGACTTTGGGATATATCAGTAGATTGGTAGCAGGAAGGTGAAGCTGAGAACTCTGTAGAAGTGATACGGTCATGTCAACATGGAGCAGAAACTCATTGGGAAGTTTTCCAAAATGTTTCCCTAACATTCACACAGACTTTCTCTGAAATAGAAGTTTTACTTTGTTAAGTGAAAAGTCAAAAAGCACAAAACAACTCTCAGTGTGCTTTTGTGTCAGCAAAAAGACAAATTGATGCTTTATTTGTGGAAACAAGCTAATTTAAAATATAAATATTTATGTACCCATGAATAAGACAAAAAGAATGACCCTAGTGCAAACAAACACCTATCCGATCTATTTAGGGTCCTGTTCATGTCACAGACTGCATCAAACTCTGAAGTGACAAAGTACAACACTCCTTTGGTTGTGGGAAGCTACAGAGAGGTGTGTATGGATGTTTTCAGAGCAGGGCTGTTTAACCCGTTTAAATTAGAGTCTGGTTTGTTTTCCCCCTTGATGCAGTTTGTTTCTGCAAATGTGAACACAGTAATGGCACTCAGGTGAGGACCAAAACAAACCAACCCTTTGCAGGAGGTGGCCTTGGTCAGGTTCCAAACAAACTCCGGAGCGATTTGTTTAGGCTGAGAATTTGAGTCGACTTTGATTCAACCCAAATACCAGACTGCAAGTTTGATCTAAACGCCTTCCTGTAACCAGATACGACTTACATTCTGAGATGCAGAAGACTATCAGATGTGCAGAACACAGTTTGCCTGAAACATTGTCCAGATAAATATGAATGTTAGGGATAAATTCTCCACGTTATCCTCTAGTCCAGAAAACAGAACCTTCTTCCTGTTTTAACTTTTGTTGCTCTTGACCCAGACACCAAAAATTTACAAACTCATCAAATGATTCGGACCAGAGTAAATGAACTACAGGTGTGAAAGTGCCCTAAAGGCTTCAACATGCTTCTCAGTGTGCTAACAGACCGTAGGGAGCTACAGACAGCCCGACTACCTCCAGAGAACATGTGCTGCCAGATGGTGGCAGTGTCCAAAGTACGGTACAACCGGCCTGAGGACACAATTTTGATTGACAATAAAGATCCTTGAAAACCATGAAGTGTCCACTATAGCTGCAGTCTGTACTTTTCATGCTGTATATTTTGATCTTTTTGATCTGTTTTTTCATTCCTGGTGAACCCTGGAATGTCATTCCATTCCCTTTTCTGGCCCTCTTGTCAGCCCATCAGTATTGCACATATGCAGAGTCAAACTATATGCTGTTGGCATTTTTTGAGGACTGCACAGGAGCACATTTGTGCAAGTTGAAAACCCCCCTCTGTGGGTGGTGCATAGTCAAATACCTATACAAATGGATATAGCCACAAAACCATAAAACAAGTGTTTTACTGCAACTCTGCTTCTTGCTTCAAATAAGGATAGTCATTTTTTGGGTGGTTTATAAATTTAGTCATGTTTCTAGTTATGAGATCAAAGTGGAATCTATGGAGTCTGTCCCTTGATTACAGGGTAAACACTGTCATTACTGGAGGGTTGCAGTGAGGGCTAACCTTAACTGCTCAAGCTTAAGAGTCATTAGGGCTTGTGGTTAAGAGAGGCTGAATTTTTGGACATGCACACTTGGAGCAATGCAAAAAACTGCTACCCACTTTCTGGTAGGTGGAGAGTGTAGGTCATGAGAACAATTTAAATCTTACCTTTACCAGCACCTTTTTCTGTCTTAAGTTTGCATTCATTCCATGGACCTGACACTGAAAGTAAAGTGAGTTAGTGGAAAGTGAGATGCTGTGCTGTCCAGATGATTCAGATTCATCCTGCTACATGCTGCTGGATATAAGAGTGTCACCTGCCTTCACATCCTCTCACTCTCCAAAACTGTGTTAAACAATCCGGACAAAAAGTCCACTGCTTTCTCTCTTAGACATCTCCGTACCTCCTCAGGTGTGTCATCTTGACCAACTGCCTTTCCACTCTTCAGCCTCTTCATAGCTGCCCTCACTTCTTCCTTACTGATCCTCTGCACTTCCTGATTCACTAACTGTCCTTCGCCCGTCCTCTCATTTTTATTTATTATTCATTTTTAGCTAATTATAGGCCAATCTCCAACCTTCATTTTCTCTCAAAGATTCTTGAAAGAGTAGTTGTAAAACAGCTAACTGATCATCTGCAGAGGAACGGTT
>JASGAU010409982.1:5444-19862 GCA_030220045.1 Australoheros facetus
GTACATCTTTACATACACACACAAGTTTGCATAAATGTGCATGTTTTTTAGTTACACTCACATTCACACACTCACCCCATATAGAACCTCACAATTGGCCCTGCATGTACAGTCAGACGTACACAGTTGCTCTGCATGTTCACTAACAAATTCAACCTCTTCCCTACCCACAAACCAAATATTTACTCTTGTTCCGATATGGGCCTGAATGATGGGAGAGCATTTCAGCAGTGCCTTTTAGCCCACACTCCACACATTCATTCTCACACACTCCCATTCACGTCTGTATTGAACTCCTTGCTAAGTTTGTTTAGACAGACACTGGCACTGAATCAAATAAAACATATCCTCATTTATAACAGTTGGAACACTTCATCAAACTCAAGCAGGCGAGCACAAAGGAACAGTTTTCAGGTACATTTATTATATTTGGGTTTTAATTTGATTTATAGTGTACTCAGTATCAGCTTCTTATAAAGTTATAATGTCTGAAGGAGAATATCTAACAAAATTGCTGAAAAAGTAAATAACGCTCATGCCTGAAGAGGCTGGGCACCTGAATACGCTGTTCTCAGGACAAAGAGAAGATGCATTACTTCAATGCCAACAACTGCTTTGACCAAAAAAAAACCAAAACGCTAAATTCACACTATAAATAGCACTATATAGAATGAAAGAATAAAAGAGAATGGGACAGTACCGCAGCACAAACTTCAAAAAATTTCTAAATTGTCACAATAAACACCATTTAACATTGTGGGACAGGGATCAGCATAAATACAAGTCAAGAGGTGGATGGCAAGGTCATCTGAGCTGTCGCAGTGGATGGACCCCTCCAACTTGAACACAAACCCCACCCTTTCTCTAAGCTCCAGTACGTTAATTGGGCCCTCACATCAAACGGGCTTCATTAGAAGGACTCCAGAAACTGCTAATCCCCTGCCTTCACACACGGGGGGGAGAGTGGTTTTGTGGTCCATGGCGTCCGCCACGCCGAACAAAACATCTTGAGGAAACATCAAAGCCCTCCTCATACACGTCTCTCAAACTAAAGGCTTGTGCATGTGTGTGTGTGTGTGGGTGAGATTGTGCCAATGCCATCTACTCATGGTGATGGCTAAGTAAGGCAGGCATTTTCTTTGCAGGGAAGTCATCTGGAAACAAAGGAGCACTTTGACTGGCTCTAAAAATATCAGACATCACCAGGAAAAAGACGCCACTTGGCTATAACAAAGCCACCGTGGTAACTCACTCTTTGGGTATGGCTGCACGGCACAAACACAGCTCACAACTCCCATTCACACAAACAATAACTTACACAAAGACAAACCAAGTGGCCGACAGGTTAACTTTTTTATTAATATCGCCATTTAAATTTTTTGACTACAGCCTATAGCACCTAACGTGAATAACTATGTGGCAGCCCAGCCTTATCAAAACAAGGTGAGGCATCATGACAGTGTGCAGATGGCTGTACTGATGCAACATGTGCAGCTCTTTGTCTTTACGATGTTTAAGCGCCGGTCATTCAAAAAATTATATCCCTCAATAAAAATGAATTCCTTTCCTTGATCCCGGGTGATTTTGGAAAGCAGCCATACTCTCCTTTCAATAAAGATGGAATAAAGCCCATCTCTATCATGTCATTCGTTCTCTTTTATTAGCACGCTAAGCTGTTTGGCAGCTGGTTTCCTGAAGCTTCCATTGACAAAAAAAAAAAAAAAAAACTGGCAAAGGATGAGAGACACTCAATTACCAAACCACACCTAGACTAGCTTGTCCCAAGGCATCACACACTAATGCGTCTTCTCTGTCTCACACAGACACACACACGTATGCTAAAATGTTCATTCCCACCCATCCCTTCCTATCTCAACTGCCCTGGCTCATCAGTCCAGCTGACCTCTACAGCCTCTGACACACATACTCGCACACACACACACACAAACACAGGCAGGCTGAGGACGTGCTGACAGGCAAGAGACCGCCAGCTCTTAATTAGCAGGAAGTTGCAGTGTCAAGGTGTCACAGGAGTGCAGCATGGAAGATCAGGGCTGGTCCGTCACCCTACCGATTCCCAGCGGGGATGCTTTTGTTGTCATTTTCCCAGCGTGCGCAATGTTTGCTTCGCCGCTGTGTTGATTCTCACATAAATGAGAAATGCAGCCTTCGAGAGATTCACGTGTTCCAGATTTGACCCCAAGCATGAAAGCAGGAAGAAGAGGGAGGGACATAAAAAGAAGAGGGGACATCCTAATTGGCAATTTGGGATCCTCCATAGTAGATGGGTACTGGAGTAAAAAATTATTTTAGTCTGTCTGCTTTCATCTCTGCATTTTTTCCTCTTGCCACCTCCCTGCACCCAGGTTTCTCTTGCAGCCATGCTTTGTCTTGTATTTAACTCTGGCACTTGCACACATTAGTACACACTTGATGGTAAGCATATACATGTGGTCTGTGTGTCAGTTGGAGGGGGCTAGCCAGAGCAGCTTTGAAAAACATCTCTCAGACTGTGTTGTAATTGTCATGGAGGGCAACCTTGGCTTCCTTTCAAAATTTCACTGAGCAGAACATTTACAGCCCCAGTAAAAAAAAAAAAAAAGTTGATCTCTTCTCATTGTCTACAGTACAAAATATCATCAAAGGATTCAGAGAATTTGAAGAAATCTCTGTAGGTAAGGGACAAGGCCAAAAGTCAGTACTGGATGTCCATGATCCTCAGGGGCCTCAGGCAGCATTGTATTAAAAACAGGCATGATTGTGTTATGGAAATCACTGCACAGGCTCAGAAACACCGTCTGTGAAAACAGTTCACTGTGCCATCCACAAATGCAGGTTAAAGCTCTATCATGCAAATAAGAAGCCATATGTGAACATGATCCAGAAATGCCACTGTCTTCTCAGGGAGAAAGGTCATTTAAAATGGACTGAGGCAAAGTGGAATGGAATTGGCAACTTGCACATTTAGAAAGCTGCCATCAATGCTGAAAGGTATGTACAGGTCTCAGAGCAACATATGCTCCCTTCCAGATAGACGCTTTTTCAGGGAAGGCCTTGCATATTTCAGCAAGATGATGCTAAACTGCATACTCCATCTATTACAACAGCCTGGCTTCATAGTGGAAGAGTTCAGGTGCTGAGGTGGCCTGCCTGCAGTCCAGACCTTGGAGCATTAGGAAATGAAAAATATGACAAAGCAGACCCAGGACTGTTGAGCAGCTAGAAGCCTATATCAGACAAGAATGAGACAACATTCCTTTCCCAAAAGTCCAGCAGCTGCTCTCCTCAGTTCCCAGATGTTTACAGACTGCTGTTAAAAGAAGAGGAGATGCTTCACAGGGGTAAATATAGCTTGTCCCAACTTTTTTGAGAAGTGCTGCTGCCATCAAATTCAAAGTGGGCTAATAGTTTTTCTTAAAATGGTACTGGTAATGGTTTTCTCAGTTTAAACATTTGATATGTTTTCTATGTTCTATTGTGAATAAAATACAGGTTTCATAAATTTGCACATCGCTGCATTCAGTTTTTATTTACATTTTACACAACATCCCAACTTTTTTGGAAGTGGGTTTCTATTTAAGGAAGCACTGGAGGCTTTAACCAGTGGGAGGAACATGACAGGACCACAGCCACAATTTTAAATACAAAACTGCACTGGGTAGGCAAGAAGAAAAAGTGAGCAAGAAAGTAGAGACAAGTAGCCAATATTAAGATTTTGTTTTGTCTTTCTCATAATATATTGAACCAAATGGATTGCCACATAGAAGAATTTGAGAATGAAACGTTGTTAGTGTCAATGACTGTACTTTATAAAGACAGGATTCCCCATTCAGTCCCATTCAAAGGTAAGAAATGTGCATTATGCTGACTACCCAAAGTAAGTCAAGCTGAACAAGCAGTCACTACATGTGCCCTACCCTAACCCCTAACCCTAACCCCAAGATAATAACCTCCAGAACAATGTTTGCAGCCAGTATGGTTTTACTTCTCAGTTACACTGACAGAAACCAGTTTTGAGTGAGCCCAGTTGATAAAGTAAAAATAATTTTATACTTCATGTTTTGCATCTATAATTCATATTTCTGTTATCGTATCTACCAGGAGTTAATTTTCTGGAAAAAGATGAGGCAACGTTGTTTTGTAAATTTAAAATTAATGACCATCATTAGTCAGATGACTGGTTACAGATAAGTAAACTGGAGGCCACAAGATAGGATGGAGCCAAGATACTTTATTAGAGAAGTATTGTGCATCATTGTTTATTTCCAGTATTGAGTATCTTATCAGTAGCGTGTAAGCCTACAAATGCTGCTTGATCATGACAGATTAACACACATTTCCCTGCAGCATTAACACAAATAATTTCCCATCCCTCTCTAAGTGTATTTACAAAGTCTTTAATGTGTTAGAACTTTTGCTGGCAACAGGCTGAAGACCACAGCTGGTGTAGGTCAGTAAAACAGGTGGTTGTCCTATACGCTTGTTGGCTGTCTGATGAGCCAGCTGTGAAAGGGTTAAGCACCGGTGCACGAGGCAAACACATGTTAAAACACACACACAGGGCACATGCAGACAGACGGACTCACTCCCTGCCTTCCATAACTCCATATTGTTTGCAAGCACCAGGGGTGGAACCTTCCTCTCTGTCTGTCTCCCTCTCTCCCTCTTTTCCCTGAGTGCCGGTGCGTGGTCGGCCGCAGGGCTGAGGAATGTGTGAGAGCCATGTGTCAAATCCCCAGACTGTGGGAAAGTGCTGCTCTCTGCTGAACTCCCTCCTCCCTCCCTCTCTCCTTCCCTCCCTCACTCTCTCATTTCGTTGGACCGCTCTTCAGGCGAACGCTCTGCCCCGCTCCAACCCCGCGCGAGTGTGTGTGCATGCGTGTGTTAGTGTGTGTGTGCGTGTTTATGATGTGTGCCTCCCTGCCTCGCAGCACACAGGAAGTTAGTGGAGAGCGTCTGCCAGCGGAGCTCCGCCTGGAACTGCCACTTCCTGCAGACAGTTTCTATGCCAATACCAAGCTCTGTACCACACACACGTGCGCACACACGCACGCACACACACACAGACGCAACCTGTTCAACTCCTCATCAGGAACTGCAAGATGTCCCAAGGAGGGAGGCTCCTCTTTCCCTCTGTATCTCTGTGTGTTTGTCTGTATCCCGTTTCCCTCACGCTGCCTCTTCCTCTTAAACACAAACACTGAGATCTTTCTGTGTGTGCGCACTGCTTTCATCGCTCTGAGGAGCCGCAGCAGCTGCTCTCTGGCTTTCTCTGATGCTTGCCAACAAAGCCTGATAGTTGCTACAAATAACAAATTCAGGATATATAACTATAAATATTCCTTATATCAAGTGCACATGTCCGCTGGTCATGTTCCACACAAAAAAATCTGGAGATAAAGGACAAAGTTGACAGACACTGAAACATCATCAAGGACGTTGTATCTTCACACGCTCCTTGCTTAAAGACTGTCTGGTCTCTTTCCTGTGACGACTTCCTTCTCCTTCTTTCTTTCAATGAGCCCTTTACATCTCCATATATGTCACTAAATTATTTAACTGTTACCCTACTGTCCTTGCTTTTCTGCATATGTATATGTGTATGATGTTGTTGTCTCACTCACATTTTGTGGTTGTTCATTAGGTAGATGTGGACATTTTCATGTCATGGAAAGTGAGGAAGTTAAATTCAGATCTTGGATCATTTGGTGCGCAATACAAGGAAAGCCTGCTCGAAAACAGGCACATTTAATCTGTGCCTATTATACCTTACTTAGGTTTCTCATTGTTTGTGTTTATGTCTCATTCTCTCGTCAGCAGGTTTTACAACAATGTGTCTGTCAATCATCCCGTTCTCCTCCGCAACTTGGCCTAAAAATACACTCCCTACACCTGCCGTGCTTGAGCCCGACTACCCACATGCCATAAAAAACGTCTTTCTGCGACACTCACACGCTTAGACATATCATACTGATGACATAAGCAGTCTTCAGCCCTCCTGATCTGCCTTCCAGCACAAGGAACACATGCAGATCTGTGACATCCAGAGTGTCACAGAACAAAACTGACTTCCCAGCACCTTAGATCTTCATATTAGTCCTGTAGATCTACCTCAGGCACTTGAGGTAACCCCAACACCCCAGTGCTCTCTAGCTTCTCCACCATTCATCTGTCAACACCCCAACTATGCATTAGATTCGTCTCTGTACTCTGCTAGTAAAAGGTGCAGTCATTAAGAATATTACTGATCATAACAGCAGTAACGGTGCCTGTGTGCGAACAAAAAGACAGCTGTTAAACTGCAAAGGAGGTGCCCACTTGGTAAAGCAAAGCAATAAATTAATCACACACACCATCATGCTGATAAAATATTGGACGTATTCAGGCTTGTTAATGCAAGCAGTTTCCTCACTGTGTCTGCACAGTACCATCTCCGAGCACTCACACACACAAGCGCACATAACTAGCCTGAGTGCGAGCCAGGCGCCAAGAGCAGAGCCGCAACTCGTCCAAATCTCCCTTCTCCACATCAACGCACAGACTGCGCCAAGTACCCCCACAGAAATAAAATACAAATATCCCTGGGAGAGAAAGAGAGAACAGCAGGAGGAAGAATAATGTGTCTGTGTTTGTGTGTGTATGTTAAACCACTGCATGTCCAAGGATGGGTGCAATTTAACTGAACCAGTGGGGAGGATAAGTAGCCAAGGGTTTTGCGTGCACGTGCGCACACACACACACACGCACACAGTCCTGGCTCTCTCTGCTGGTTGAATAAGCAGTCTCTGTGCTATATTGGTTTGGGCCTCCCCCTCCTGTGTTAGACCTTGTTAGCCTGCCAGCCCTCAGACTCATTCCCACACTCCCATATCTGGCTCTGTGGCTGGCGCTGGGAATCCCCATCATCACACACACACACACACACACACACACACACACACACACACACACACACACACCACTATCAACACAGGGTGGTCATTGGCTGGATTTGACCCTTTACATCACTCATTCTTTCCAGTTTCTGTTTCATCCTATATGCTTATATTTCGACAGTACAGACTTGCTTGGTTTATTTGAGGGCCCTCAATAACATCATGGTAATGTTGCAACAATTTGTCCAGCTTACCCACAGCACTGGAGCGCAAAATGTTTATAAAGAAGTCCATAGCTGCAGTTTGCAACACGAAAGCCCAGTCATCACTACAAATATACACGGGTTCTTTGCTCTAATTTTTATTTCTTGAAAACTGTTGCAGATTTAATTTTATTAGTGTTTTAGTGTCTCATACACTTTTTCATTCCAAGTACATCATTGATGGTCAGTGTTCACTGCAGTGGAAGTTGTCCTACACTTCTTAGATTGATCAATCAACTTTCTTTATGGAATTTCTGCTTTAAAAAAAAAAAAGAGAGAGAGTTCTGTATTTTCTTTGCTTGAAGGTGGTTGTTACTAATGGTCAACTACAATTTTTTTCTATTATTCCCCTACAAATGCAAAAAAAAACCCAAAAGAAAGAAATTTACCAAATGTTCAGAAAAGCAAAGACTGAATCACTTTTCATATAAGCAATAAAAATGGGTAAATGTGTGTCATGTTGCGTTACTTGTCAGCAGCAGAACTGTCGCCACAATTCATCTGTCACTTCTTATCTGAATCGATTAGTAGTCCAAATTGACTTTAGGTTGTGCTTTTAAACTGTCATTTGTGCAGAATGCACTGTAAGTCACTGAAAGTTTTCAAAAGCTTAATGTTTCCGTGCTGTGTTGCTGTGATATGACTCGACAATCAAAGCCTGAAGACAAAACATTGAAACATTAAGAAATTTAAGCACACTATGTTTTGCAGTGGTGCTTCTTTTATATACCACATTTGGCTGTTTTGCAGCTTTGTGTATTATGTCAAAGGGTACTGGCCGTGATAAATAATCGCACAAGTCATTTCCTTCCGCTCCCTACACTCCGGTATCGTAAGCTGTGACTATACGAACTGACTGATAAGATGCTACACATCCCACATGACACAGAATATGAGATAACTACATCCGATGAAGCAACACCCATTAGCCTTTCTGGAAATACCTGTTAGTCAATGTTGGAAACATGTTTGTGGTATTGTGAATGAAAAATGTAGGTAATTTAAGGCTATTATGGTTGCTAATTACATTTTGATTGTCAATATTCAAAGTGAGAACAGAGGGCGCAATTAAAATGAGATATTCTATTTTAGGGAGCATTTAAACATTTACATAGCTATATACACATATTAAAAATAATGCATTTTTGAGCACTTTTCTTGGGCAGGATGGGAGGGCTAGTCCCTACCACAGAAGAACAGAAACCACCAGCATTTCTTCCATGCAGAGGTTTATCTGTTCCATAGCTTTCATTCTTAAACATAGCAGAGCTAATAAATCATGGAAGGTGAGTGGATGTGGGAATCACATTCAATATTTATCTTATCAATATCTTATCAATATTAGCATGATCCTGTCTATTAAACACAAACTAAAAAATTACAGTCTGCAAAGGCTCAAACTTGCAGAGAAGCCTGCAATAAAGCCCACTTACAGTGGCCCTGCCAGAGGAAGTGTGGCTTTGCCCTGCTATGAGGGTCAAGAGAGGGCGGGTGATTTATAACCAGCGAAGGGCTGGACAAGCTCAAACACCACTAAATATTCTGCAGAATAGAGTTTAAACTACCTCAGTTCCCACTGCTATCCATTAATTGGACATTAAATCGTGACATCATGGAAATAGCTGAAATATTTCAACATAAAATTCTACTTGCAGGCGATAGGTGAGATTTGTGTGGGCAGAAACTTTTTTTCCTCGGAGCTGAGGTCACGCTTATTATGTGAGGATGAGATCAAGGAAACAGGTAAGTTATAGCTAACGATAAACAGTTTTTTTTTATACATAATTCTATTGTACTACTTGACTGTGAGTTTAAGTATAGCAATTAGGATATTTAGTGGAATGACTAATGGGAGACTGACAGACTTTATATATTTATGGGAATCATCTAAAAATTTAGGAATAAAAAAAGAGATAAAGGTAAAACCAAGGCAATGCAGAGAAGAACAGGAAGAGTGGGTGAAGATAGGCAGAGAAGGGAGTGGGTCCTGGTGAGGGGAAAGGGAGTCACTGTGACGGTCTTATCAGACCCGTGAGCCGTGAGTGATCTAAGTGGGCTGCAAGAGGAGAGGAGGGCCTCTGTTGTGCCCTGTGATTCAAGACTGTGCTTTATGGCATGGTCCTGATCTCTATCAGTGTGGGAAAAGACTGGAAGGCCAGAGGGACTGTGTATATTTATGCCTGTGTGTGAGTGCGTGGCTGAACACGTTTGTTTAGTGTGTGTGCACTGTCACTAAAGCAATCAAGTGGGCAGAGGCTTTTGTGCATGTACATGAAGTGTGTATGCGGGTGTGTAGTTTCTTGGTTTCTGCCACTAAAGCAATCAAGAGGGCAGAAGCTTGTATGTTTAGAGCAATGTGCGTGTTTGTGTGTGCACTTGGCTGCTGTGCTGATAAGAACTATAAACATCATCCAACAGCAGGCGGGCAGGTTCACCCGCACTAGACGATAAGACAGAACTTTGACCCCTCACAAGTCTAACCGACCATTTAATTCACACACACACAGACAGACACAGAGTGTTAATAACCAGCCATAAAGTAAAATATGCTTCTGTGTGTCGCAATTAAATCTAACGTCACTGCCATTCCATTGCTTAAGGCACTGAAACACAGAGCTCGCCGAGAGCTCCAGTTATGTCTTGTCACCTGATGGCTGTAAAACAGACTGATCACTGGTAATGTCCCGTGCTGAGGGCTCCAGACTGTTAGTGATCTTTCAAGCCTGCAGTCCTTAACTGCCATTAAAGAATGCTCACTCTGATTTTACTGTGCGAAGCCTCCTAAAGGGAACAAAAACTATGTGCATGAATGCATGCACACACCCATCTACTCAGCATCCGCTGCTCTCTAGATGCCAGCTGAGTGACGCGCACTCTGTGGTGCCTCAATAAACCTGCAATAGGGTTGCAGGGTGATGAGGCCACGGCTAAATCTGTGGCAGGTTTAGCTATTAGCTGAGTCACTATGAGTTCATAAGGGAGACGCGGTGTAGGGGGTCACCGGGTAGATCATGCTTCACTTCACCGATGCATTCAGCTGACGCCACACACACCCAGACTCATGCAGACACCAGACTCCACGGTGACACACTCCATCAGGGCCACTGTGAGTCACCTGTGCAGCCTGGTAGACAAGCAGCCTGAGGCGAGACGACACAAGATTTGTGTGTGTGCTTGTGTGTTTTTGTGTGTAAGCCTGGCTCCAGTGATATCATCATCATTATGAGACAGTGAGGGCTGAGCTGTCTGATGGACGGCACACTCCACTCCCCTTGTGATCTGGCCACCTCTCACCCAAAATGACCATCTTCACAATACCTCACAAAGAAATGGATGGAAGGAGACAGGGGAGGAAGGATGGCATAGATGGTGTATAAGCAACCAGGTCTTGGCCCTGTGTTACACCAGGCTTTATACGTGTCCACTGGGAGGAGACCTGGCCTGCGTTCAGCAATCAGCAGCCACTTACACACTAAACTTGGAGTAGACACAGACATTAAACAGCCATTACATCAATAGTATGAATGCCGCACTTTAGAGGTGTACTTATCTGCTTTATGACCAACCATAACCATGATGAAAGCAGCTCTAGTAAATTCCGGTTTCTTATCCGCCAGGAGTGTGCCTTCAGTTTATCAGTGGACATTTTATTCTGCCAAGTCAAGTCTACTCAAAATAATAAAACAGTTCCAGAGTGTTAGTGAAATAAAGCAAGAAACATACTTTGTTTTAATCTGGGTGCTATCGCCTTCAAGGAAGTGTTCCAGCCCTTGTGCTACATCTGGATCACCCCCCCGGAAGTTCCAATCTGACCACGTGCACAGGCGCATTTGCAGCTTCACCGTGGACCTCAAACACGCACAGAGAGCAAACACCAACTTCTGTGTCAAACTGATCCAAAGTTCGAGTCAAGGATCATCATTGGTAGTAAAGTTGGTCCTTCAATGTCAACTGAGAGACAAAACAACAGCATTTAGCTGGCTTTGACCTCTTCCCAAAATGAAATTAAAGTTGCAGGGTCGCTGTGGTGCTGAAAACACTCCATTTTACAAGGACCTTAAACTTTGCTGACAGGCACAGTTCATTTTCAAAGATGCAAAATTAAACTTCACTAGGACAGAGCGTTGCTATATTTATTAGCAATACATTTGACCTTGCACCTTTCAAATGTCCAGTGTGGATGAGTTAAAATGTCACCTGTAGTACCGGTAATGTTTATTGTGGGTTAAAATATGTCAGCATCAGTCACCTTTATGAGTTCAAGAAAGCTAGTTATAAATTCTAAGCAACTTCATATTTATATTTAGAAATTGTAATAGATTGATCTCAGATACCTAAGCGCTGCTTCCAAAATCATTTTATGCATATCCAAAAGGGTTGAAATTCAAAATCTACCATTGTATGTTGAGGAAAAGGCATACTTAGGTGATATTTTAGGTTTAATTGATGCAGGTGCACCTCATTGCCTTGACAGACCCACAGTTCTCTCCAACTACCTTACAAACATGTGCTATGCCTCTGCCTGCCACAGGAAGATTCATGCTGAGCAGTGCAATTAAAGATGTTGAAATGCCAACACATGCTGAAACAGCCTGACCACACATGAGAAAGGACTAGAACTGATTTTCTATGCAAAATTTCACTTAATTCGGCACTCATCTTTGTAATATCATCAGATACCAACACACTTTTCTACCACATTCTAAACCAGAAAAAAGGCCTTTGTGGTACATTTTGATATTTTATAACAGGCAGTATAACTTCAGTCCAACATTCATCCATCATCCATCCAGCCAGCCAGCCAGCTAGCTTGAAAGTCAATAAATGGTATGGCCACTTTTATTCTTCAACACAGCCTGAACTCTCTTAGGCAAATGTTCTTCTAATTTTTTTAAGTAGTTCTCCAGGCTTCTTGACGGACATTCAAAGCTCTTCTTTGGATGTTGGCTGCCTTTTGTTGCATTCCCTGTCAAGATGATCCCTCACTGCTTCAGTCCAAGCTCTGAGGAGGCCAGTCCATGACTGGTATGCTGTTACTACATTGGCAATGTGTTTGGGATCACTGTAATGCTGAAAAATGAAGCTGTTACCAATCAGATGTTTTCCAGATGGTGTTGCATGCTGGATCAAAATCTAATGGTACTTTTCAGGTTCACAATTCCATCAATTTTGACAAGATTCCCGGCACCATTAGCTGGAATGCAGCTCCAAACCATGACAAAGCCTCTACTGTGAATTTGGAAGCAAAATATAAAAAAACAGGGCTAGTTCAAGAATTTTGCACAATACTGTAAAACATTTTTTTTTTTTTAATCTTTAATGAGATCTGCCATGTTTCCCCTCACCTGTTTGCCACACTCAAGTGGACTCTGCACTAAACATTAAAGTGCATTATGATTCCTTTTATCAGTTCATAAAATTTCAAAGAGTAGTCTTCTTCTTTGAGAGGGCATGTGGTGATGTTACTTTTTTTTTTTCGAAACTTGCTTCTCAGCCCTTGTCTGCCTGCGTGACAGCACCCAGCCACATGACCAGAGCTTATTGCCTTTAGCCACCATTGAACTAAACCTCACACTGGAACATAGCCAGGGGAAGACCATAAAGTAGCCACACAAGTCACAGGACTGGCTCAGTATCAGTGCTTATTATCAGAGATGTTATCATACACAAACCCTTGCCTGTCAAGTTACCATAAAATGTAGATCAGCTGATGCATGCATCTTATGAGGTTACTGAATGGCTTGAATGAATGCTCCTGCTGAGACATTGTAGAGTTTCCATATTTTATATATATATATATATATATATATATATATAAGGTAGTATGTCTGTGTAGATTCTCAGTCATCCAGGTCATGGTAGTCTCTGGAGCTTGAAAGAAGGCGACTGGACTTCTTTTTTTTTTCTTTTTTCTTTTTTATATAAGGTAGCTTGTCGCTGGGCTTAAGAGGTGTTAATGAGTTTCACACCTTAAGGCTAAAAGCAGTGGTTTGCATCACAGCTTCCTTTTCCAAACAGTAGCACCCATCTTCTCATTGAAGCATTGTTCCTCTTAATATGGGCCTTGTGCTTCCCACCAACAGGAGATACATGGTTAATTGCTTGTGACTGTCTTCACCCAAACTGATGCCCATAATCTAATGAAGAACATGAGTTAAGATGATAACGTCTTCCCAAAAATAAAGTCATTTTTGTCAGTAATTTGCATGTTAACAAAAAGTCAGCTGAGATACACCAGACAAAAAGGAGACTCTGGGGGAACTGCCACAAACAGAAAGATAAATCTTAATAACAAAGCAATTATGGTGCTAAAGTCTTGAGCCACTCCTTATTTCTTTATATTTTGCTTCCAAGGAGCCAGGCTTTCCTGTAATGTTTTGATTGCTTTTGAGCAATAGTTGTCCAGGCTTTCTGGAAGTAATTCAAGGTTTTTATTTGATACTGCCTGCTTTTTATACTAATTATACAGTCTAGAATATGTACCTGACAATGAAATGTAGCAACATGTTTTTTTTGTTTGTTTGTTTATTAAGCAACTTAACACTAACCTATGAATCTTTCGAGCATAAAAAAGGGCATCTAACTAAAGGATAAACCAGTGTTGGGTCTAATAGACATAATAGACAACTTAGCAAAGAACCAATTTTAAATGGCATCTTTAGACACTTTGTTACTAGCGGTGCTTACCTTCTCCCAGGTATAGCCGTCCTAGTTTCCACTAGCACACCTGATTCCACTTGCATTCAACTGTAGTATATAACCTGGGTCCTCCTCCCCAGTCATTTCCACATTGTTGAGCTACACTGAATGGTAATGAGACTTGCCCCCCCCGCGCAACAGAAACTAGTTTTCTTGTTATTGAGTTGTGCTGCATTTTTACCTTACTTGCCGTAGATTGTGCCTTGGTGTACCTGCCTGCCTTACCTTTTGGAGAAACCTGCCTGACCCACTCTTGCCCACAAAAGAAAATCCCCTGGGATTCAAACCCGTGAAACCTGAGGACTTTTCCTCTCTTGACTTCTGAGTATTTGGTAATCCCATTTGGATTAACTAATACACATGCTGTGCTTCAAACCTTTGTTAATGATGTGCTTTGGGACTGGCTGAATAGATTCGTAATCATCTACCTGGACAATATCTCAATCTTCTCTTGAAATTTAAAGGAGAACCAACAACTTCTTTCTCCTCCTGCTCTCTGACGGAGACGGTCGCATTCTATCTCTCTCCCTGCCCTCCCCTATCTCTCCTGCTTGCTGCTTGCTGAGAGCGTCCCTTATACA
>JASGAU010409983.1:0-10388 GCA_030220045.1 Australoheros facetus
AGGTGTACTATTATCACAAAACAGACTCTGGAGAATAACTCCAGAGTCTGACTTTCTGCACTAGCATTAACTATAAGACACGATCCGGTTGCTCACAAAACACTGATCTTATTGTATTAATGAAACCATTTTATTGAGAAATTTGGATTATAAATTTTATATCAAAATGAAGTTTATTTCAGGAGGAATTTTTTCACGTAGGTAATTAGCTATTTGATATTACCAGTTAGGAGAAATTATTGATGAAAATAGACTGTCTGCAGACTGTATTGTTTAGCCCTATATCAGCTGACGGGACGCTCGTGATGAATGGGCTTTGTATGCACAGGTGGCCTTGCTATTGTAAGCCTGTTGTAATTAGACAAACTCTACTTACTGTTATATTGCAATCAGTGTTATCCTATAGTCCTGCAAAGAATGGATGAAGATGAGAAAGTGAATTAGTCTGGCGAGTGATGTCACTGTAGAGTGGATACACATGTACGCGCACACACAGAAACCCAGCTTCACTGTTCAGTCCTAAATAGAAAACAGATGATAACGAACAACTCTGTGCTCTGCTCCATGTCTCTCCGCTGTACATCCCACATTTTAGCCAAGTCCTAAGCCGATCAGGCTCCTCAGATATCCACTTTTAGCTGGATTATGAGGAAGCTGGGCTGTAATAAAGGCTGTGAATCGTGAAATAGAAAGTGGTGTTCAGCATGTCGAGCCAAGGACCCTAATCACTCAGCCCATTCACACCAGCTCAGACCCCAAACAGCAGGTGAAGCTTCTAATGTAGGGTTCTTATGCAGCTGGCTTTTGAGCTTCTCCCTGTCTTTTTTTTCTTTTCTTTTCTTCACATGCTGTCTCGTCTTCTGACTGCCTAGATACACATCTTATGTGCAGGAGACAGACATGCCAAGACACAAAGGTTTTAACATTTATCAGTAGTTAGGTTTAAATACACACCTGAATTTGTCCAAGCACTGTTTAGATCCTTTGAAATCTGTAATATATCATTGTTTTCTTCTTTCTCTGTCTTTCCTTTGTTTCTCCTCTCCATTCCTTTCTCTCATGAGTGTGTTATTTACATTGATTAAGAATAGGCTCTTACATACTGCTCTAGTTAATAATGAAGTGAGAAATGAAGTCATTTTCACCATGGCTTTGTGCTAATTAAATTTTACAGCAGTCTTATCGCCCCAGCCACACACATTCCTGGTCCTCCCACATCCACCAGTGCCAGCAGCCATATCACATAGCCGTCAGGAAGAGACCGCGCGAAGGAGATGATTATATGAACTTATGTTGTTATGGGAGGGAAATGAGCGCTATCTTCTCTTTATATCTTTGCCTTCTACAAAGAGAGGTGCTTCAGTTCTGTCTCTGTGGTAATACCTTTGTTAAAGTAGTGTTAGAAGTGCTATTTAAACATTTTTTTTTTACCCACAAAGATTACGATTTTACATCAGCCTTGTCAAACATTTGTTAATCTTTTGCTGGCTCTCTGATTTTGATTTTCAGTCTATTTGTAGCTGGCTACACTGTGGACCTCGGCAGGAAGAGCCACCTCTGTTTGCATGTTGTGATTGTTGCTATTAAACTTTCTTTACTCAAAGACAAGAATTTAGGCAGGGGTGACAAAAGGGGATAATGTGTGATAATACATGAATTCTATTCGCCATCCACCAAACTGGAAATAGTCATAGATCTAGATCTCATTCTCTGGTTCACCTGAATCGTATATTAAAAAAAAAAAAGTTGCAGATGATGCCGGTACTTACTTTAATCTTTGCTGATAAAACAATCACATTGTTCCAAGCTGCCTCATCTCTCTGTTGCTCTTTGTGGAAGTTGCTTCTGCTGCCACTCCGCCTGCTCTGTCTATCCTCACTGATCCAGAAGCTCTAAGTGCAGCAACAGGAGTTTCCATGCCGACAAAGTGGGAAGGCCAGCCCTCAGGCAGCAAGATCTGTTTGATGCTGGATCCCCCCTTAGAGTGTGGAATCTGGGCTTTGCTTATCTACTTTTATATTGCTCTTTTATGTCCATACGCTCACTCATTCACATATTTAACTGCATGCAGTCACATGGATTCGCTTGCGCACATATGCACACACACACATACACACACATATCCTCTTGTAGACACTCAGCCTTGAGGCACAGGGCCATGTATGTATCTCTGGCCTCTGGGCTAAAGAGCTTCATTAGTCAGGCACTCGCTTTGATTAGCATCCTCGGGGGTACAAATTAGCAAACAAGCTCAAGTGTTCCTGTGAAGAAATACCCTCTCCGGGACTTTCTGCAGATATAAGAACATTTCACAAGTATGTGATTTTCCCTGCCATTCAGGAAATGACAGTTTTACCTAGTGAGAATATTCACCAAGCATGCAAGAGAAAACTATACTATAATGAAACATGATATTGTACCTTAATAACCTGGGTTCAACATAACCAATGGCCTGGGGCTATAAACAGATGTTGTAATGTTCTGGCCAGTAACCGAGCTCCCACCAATCACAGTCAGGAGTTCACCTGCTATGTTAACAGTCTGAAGCAAATCTGTAATTCTTTGACAAGTATTTCTATTTTTCTTTTTCTCCCCCCAAACTCAGTCTTTTATCTCCTCAAAGGAATGCTTTTAGTCGCACTCCTTTTGCTACTAAAAGAAAGAATATATTTCTCAGTGTCATGGAAAACAACCCGTGAGTGGAGAAAGGTGATGGTTGTGATATACAGGGCTTTGACAGTGTGAGTGTCTCACTCCGCATTTGTGAGATATGTGCAAGATGTAAAATGTATTTAGGAATATGTGCATGATTAAAAAGTGTTAAAAGAATTCGGCCAGAGCAGCCTCTGTTTTTCAATGAAGGAAAAAGGCTGATAACATAAGACCGACACACTCCTCTTGGGTGTAGTTTGTCTCAAGCTGCAGCCTCTCTCCTCTCTGTCTGACAAACACAGTGGACTCGCACTGAACATGCAGCACAGCGGTAGATGTGAAGTGAAATATGCTGTCTTCCCAGGCAGTAGAAAAAAATATACAAGGTACCTACAGGAAAAATGTTGTCTTCAACACTGATAACAGTAACACTAAGTGTTATGTATGTGCTTTGTACATTCATATATGAATATGTGTGTCACATTACTCTAATACCTGCGACGCGGTGTGAGTGGGTTTATTCACCACCGCAGTGAGGCCATTAATGTGCGCAGATGTAGCTTGTGCATGCGCATTATCAGAGGCTGTTTTTCATTCAGGTGAAAATTCCTAGAGCTGGTGTCTGCTCTATAATAACCATACTTGACATTTCTCTCTCCTCCAGCCTGTGGAGACTAGCAGATGCTTTCCATTCCAGTTGAACCCATTAAGGCCTTCTCTTCTCTACTGCATCCACTGGCCTGTCCTTTGGCAGGGCCTTTCTGAATGTCAAAACTCACTGTTTAGCATCACAATAAAGCAGATACGGGCCAGAAGAGTAAAGGAACGGAAATAGCTGCAGGCTGGCAAAGGGCATGGACAAAAATATTTATTTTAAAAAAAACTGACATTGCTCATTCAGTGCTGTGTAGCCTGGGTATTTTTTTATGAACTACATTTCTTGTTTTGGACACCCAGTTACTGTAATGTAAATCAGGCTTAACTGTCAGTGTTGACATTTATTGAACACAAACCTATAGAACTGGTTAGATTAGTTTCTTTCTTCATATAGCAAATCCATATATTCCTTTAAAAGTTGATAGAAAAAGAATTGATTATAGGCCATTTGGCATTCTTGGCTTTTGAAAATTAAGAATTGCAGTCCCTGTGAAGTCAGGTTTTTCCACTGGAGACTACTTGCTGATTGTCTCATTCATGTGACAATTAAATGACACGTTAAAGCCAAGTTACCTCACACAGTTTTTAGTTTGGTGTATTACAGTTATTACCTGACCTTTTTCACACTTACTCTTAAAATGTATTATTTTGATTCTAAAACGTCAGTATTAAAATGCCTGAAAAGTTCATGTTTTTGACATATAATTTCCTTCTAGATTATCTAATGGAGTAAAAATTGCATGGGACAGTAAAACATATTTTATAAATGGGCCATATTAATTATCCTTAATTAATCACATTAGAGCCCTGTGGGAATATGGGTTCAAATTAAACAATAACAAATTCAACAGAGAATATGATTGACAGAATATAATGAATACTTTACAAATTTATATAATAATCTTGGGAAAAGTCAATGAAAGAATAATTGATGACTTTAAATCTTAATGCAAGTTTTGATTAAATAGAAAACATAATAATCATGCCCAGAAGACTTGATGATTGTTTTGGTTTTCGGGCCGTGGCATCTGTGGTTAGTCTTGATTTGTGTACAAACCTGATTATTTTTCTAAACAGGGAGGTAATTAGCCTGGCTAGTTTGAATGGTAATTACAATGTCAACCAAAGAGGAAAGAGACCGTCTAAATGTATTTCACAGATAGTTCTGTGCTTGTCCACAAAGGCTGGCACACACTCACATACACACTAATTTTATTCAGCATGCAGGAGCATCTGGAGCCAAACAGAATTATTTATAACAATTGTTTTGATACTGTATAACCTTACAATTGCAAACTAAAATAATAGAAAATTGCTTATTTGCCTTTTCAGTATAACAATTTCTACTACTGGTGACAACAAACAGCAGAGATGTTGGGCTGTATTTGACTATATTAGCTTTACTGCTATGTGTACCTCCTCATTCTCAATTTGAGCTCTGTAATGATGTGTGACATTGCAACATACAGAAGAGCTTCTAAGAAAAAAGTCATTGAATTTTCTTGCAAAGCACAAACACAAACTGTATTCATGCTTCTTAACTAAACCTTGTCTTTTGTTTATAATCACTATATTAATATGTGATACTGTATGATGTAGTTCTAAGTAAATATATGCTGATTAATTTAATTATGCAACAACTCCTTCATAATTGGAGCCTTATGTGTGGAGCTTATGGTTGTGCCCATTGGCTATAGAAGCAATAGATGACTTAACTGTGTAAGACTGCAGTAGGAGAACTTGTAATGCATCAGAAAATACTCTACAAACACTCTAAAATCTCATTTTCAATAACTTGTATGCTTTTTGTATAATGCTCTCCAGTATTTAATGGGGGGAATGGAAGTGATATATTATCCCCTTGGCTTTGGTCAAGAGCAGATACATTTGTCATAGTGTGTTAATCTTCCTCAAAACATAACCAAAGCCAATTTAATATGAATGGCCAAATGGCCATGAGACTCTGTTTCTTAAATTTCAAATGTAATATTGCTCAAAGATCATTTTAAGTGCTTACATGCTTTGTTGACACTCAGTCTGGTGAAGTACCAGTTCTGTGCCATGCTGTGCTCAGGCCCATTTCATTTCTAGAAAAGATCAAAAATACAGTTTCTCTTATATTTTTTTCCTCCCTATTGAATTATACACACTCTAAGAAGTGTTTTCTTTACCCTAATGTTAGGGCGTTTTCCGTTCTGCATCTTAGACTGAACTACTACAGCAAACTTTAACAACCTTTTTTTAAACTTACTACCACACATGCACACACTTGAAGTGGTCGCTGGATGACATCTGTCCTTATTTTTCCTGTATTATAGGACAAAGTGTAAGACTGGCCAGCCTTCATGAGCTCAGAAGTGTGAGAAGGTTAAAGAACAAGGCTTATCAATCTATATGAGGGTTTTAGAAAGAGGCTGACTGCTTGGAAATCATCTATCAGCCTCGGCAGCGGGTTGAGCCTGAGCTCTGACAATGGAAGGTGTTTGGGCTACAGCAGAGGGGACATGATTTATCAGGGAAGTGAGCGATTATGCGAAGCCTCTGTACATAAGAGACAGGCAGAACTAAAAGATGATCTCATATCGTTTCATGAAACATGCAAAGAATAGTCCATGGGTGCTTGTGAAAAATAGCCACATGAAGACACTGGATAAATGAGCCGCGGGTGTGCTTGAGTTTAAATAGAGAACATTGTGCAGGAGTCAACTTCAAATGGGACTTTTTCCTCTAAAATAAATATATAATAGTCTGTAAGTGCTAAAACTATTCTTGATGACTTGATGACATTTTACGCATTAATTGCTATAATCATTGGCCTTCCAGCTTGTCACTCTGGCGTGGCATATTTAAAAACATCTTACTTGGAAAGAAGTGACAAAATGTAGCACTTTTCCCCTTTTTAATGGATAATTATCTGTCTCAGGTGTTGAAGAGGGGAAAATGATGAGCACCAAAATAGATCAGGGAAAGAGAAAAAGTCTCTGATCTTCTCCTGGCAGTGTAGTGGAATCAAAAATGAAACGCTTAACGTTAAACCACGGCGCTTTTCATGTGCAAATTCGACTTCACACATTGACAGTTCACACTGGCTCTGTGGATGACTGGTTTGGATCTTCCTTATGTCATCTTTTTTATTAAATGTAAGTCATTATCTTTTGTCCCAGTTCCCAAGACCGTGAAGGATTCATACTTCGATGAAAGGGGGTAAAGAAGTTGACATCCACTTTAGTCGGCTTAAATGATTCACTTTGAAGATCGAAACAGAGATAAATAAATCAACAAACAATGATTACAGACCAACTCACCTTTCTTTTTTAGCTTTTTTCAAAATTTCAGAGGTGGTTGATAGACACCTCAGGTATGTAGATGGAGAGTGAGAGAGCATCATAGAGCTAAAATAAGAGGTGGCTCTGCCTGTAGACTGTTTCCTTTATGGAATCCTTTCAGCAGCTCACACCCATAGCTATTTTTCTAGTTTCTCAAATGAACATGGAGCAGTATTATTTTTTTTTAACTCTCCAGCTTTTTGGCAAACACAAGGTAGGCGATTGTCCAAGTTGCATATTATTGTGTTGTTGTCAACATATACTAATCACACTACACCCCATACGGTTCCAAGCGAGTCTTAAGCCCCATGCATTAATGCTCTCCAGATGGTTTTTGATGGTAAGAAATGTGATTTACAAAAAGAAATGTGACATTTTAAGTGGCACACAGATAAAACAAAAAAGTGTCTGAAGACTGTTACGGAAGATGGTGTGGGAAGTTTGCTTTACTTTATAAATATACATTTGATGTATTGTTGTAAGTACTCATGGCCAAAGCTCTGAGAACCTATCATTGATTTCATACTACAATACAGCTCCATATATTTTGCCTTGAGCTAAACATATTTGATCATATCAGATCAAGAATGCAGTCAAACCTCTTTTGCTCCCACTTAAATGGCCAAAGAATGTGTGTCAGGAAACTAATCTTACCAATTTGTCAAGGACTGATAAATGCTCGATATTACATAGTGTGTTCCCAGCCTTAGACATCAGCATCAAAGAGAAAAACAGGAAAGCCTATCATGTATTCTCTGCACTTATTGTCATCTAGAATATGCAGTTGTCAATCATACCGATAGCAAATGACAGAAAAACTTTAGTGAGAGGTTGTCTGAGAGTCTGAGCAAATTTTTTTTTTGTTGCATTTTTGGCCACAGCAGCTTTTATTGGCAGTGGAGGGAGACAGGAAATGGGGGAAAGATACAGGGGAGGACACGCGGGCAAATTGGTGACAGGCCGGGACTCGAACCCGCGCTGCCCACACCGCACCGCAACGTGGCATATGTATGTGGTCGCCGGCTTCACTACTAAGCCCCCCGGGCGCCCGAGTCTGAGCAACTTTAATTTAAATGGCAACCATAAGCGCAAGAACTAATCGAGCTCTGTGCTTGTTGTGCCAACAGTGTGTTTTCTTTCAACTGAAATACTTTTTTTTTTTTTTTCCTCTGAATTTTACATCTCAAGGGTCAAAAGGTTAGTTTGGTCAAATCGCACAAAATTCACCTTCACTGCATCGATGTGACAACAGAAATCTTGGAGACCAATGTCTTAAATCTGAGCAGATAGAAGTGAAGCTGTCTGCATGGCTAGATACCACTAGGGGTAAGGGGAAAAATATGTCTTTGTGTAATTTGTGTGAAGTGACCCTTCAATGTGAGTTACAGCACAATTCCTCTGAGTAAAGCTGTCCAGACCTTATGGTTCTGTACTGTGTAGCTGATCAAAATGGAAAGTTTAAAAGAGAGTGGAATGGACAAGGATGCTGAGCTCAAAGTAAAAACAAAGGAAATAAACAATGTTAGGAGACAGGTGTCTAATTCTTTTCTTTGTCACTCTCCCCACCCCCCTTTCTCTCACTCTTGAATGATGAAATTGCCAATGATTTATTACAAATGTCAGTGGCAGGCGCAGCAGACTGCTGTTTTGTCCCTGTCAGAGCCAGGTAGAGCCTGAGGTAGGCAGCTTTGCTTATCAATCAACTCTTTTCTCCTCTCTTCTGCCACCACTCAATACAAAGCTTACCGGTCCACCAGCTCTCTCCAAGCTCAAGACCTACATGGCTGTAGCTGAGATGGCACTATATGATAGCAGAGAGACAGGAAGTGACACAAAGCCTTTTTGTTGTGTGAAGGCAGTGCTTTGTTGATGCCAGTTCAGCTTCTTCTGTTACCAAAGCCAGCTACCCTGCTTGCGTCTCCCTCTCAAATTGCGTCCACAGTGGGTTAGTTGTGTGTGAGTAATATAAACTGAAGATAATAACTTCCCTAGGTACCTCTAAGTTTCACGTTTAGTAGTTAGCAGAACTTCTGGGTGACCTGTGCTACTACTCACTATTACATATAGGCAGCTTTGTCAACCAACCAGTGATGCAAAGTAACTTTACTGTGTTGATTATCTGAGGAAGAACCGCCCTTGAGCTACTCTTAATTATCTAGCATTTCCAAAGCCTTTGACAGTGCATTTACAGACAATTTGCTTTTTTCTTCCTTCATAATTCATACCCTATTGTTAGTTTATGATGAGGTCTTGCTGCTTAATTACAGTTGTATTTGAAAGGTCTTTGTCTAGCAAGAGCTAATTTGTTAGACTGTTTTTTCTCAGAAAGAAAGCCGTGGGGTAAGGTTGATGTCATTTGCTGCCTGCTAGCAAAGTAAAGCTTGCACAGGAGAGCAGTAGATAATGACCTAAACCATGAAAAGCTGTGAACCATGAAAGACTGTCATCTTTGTTTTGAAGAAGGAATAAACTTTTCCTCTTTGGCCATACAGATAACTGCCTTCAGGTAAATGTGGGAAAAAAAAAAAAAAAGTCTAGTGACTACTCGCACAGCCCATTGTTGGAATTATTTGACAGATGGTCAAAAAAAATGGCAGATGACAACTTATACATGAAAAAATGAAATAATAATAAAAACATGTTTGTAGTTTGTAATGTGCAATACCAGGACAAGTTCACTATTTATCAGATTTGATGAGAATAGAATTGCCACCCCCCCACCCACCCCTCACCCTTTGTTCACTTTACTTTCCCCCTCTATTATCTGCTTAATTACAAACATCCTGGAGCCTTGTGACCCAGTACTCATGAGTAGAGCCTGAAGGATATATCAATATTTGCCAGTGTATCTGTCTTTGGCATTTATAACTCCCAATAAATGAGAATTTTAAAAAGTAAAGAAGAGATAGAGAAACACCCTTCAACCATGTTATAAGGGTTGATGTGCCATAGTTTGTCCACCAGAGCACATTTGTAACTCCCCTGCTGGCAGCACAAAGACAAGATCCAGCTGATCCGAGCAGAGCGTAAACAAATACTCGACTTGTTGTGACAGTAAAACAAGATTATTTTTAACCAGCATTGTCATATTATATTAATAAGGGTTTTTAAATGCACTATATATTACAAAGTTTGTTTTGTGTGGCTGGAAAAAAAATATTGTATGATATATTAGATTTTTAAATCACTAAATATTGCTGACTGAAACTGTTTTAAAGTTTGTTTTGACCATGCAAAGAAATGTTTGATTTTTTTTTTCATCTCATTGCGAAAGTATTAAGTAAAGTCTGAAGCATTTTGGCTTTTGCTTCACAACAATCACTTTTACGTATGTTTACGTCATTATGTGAAATTTTTAAAACGATCAGCTCCCAAATTATAGTTGTACTATATGGCATAGTAAGAGAAAATCCTTAAAGGCTCCCCTTAAAAGATTTTCGGAATTGCTTCTTTTTTTTGCCAATAGATGGTCCTGGTTTGCCAAGAACTCCAACTCTTAGACTTCTGGAATAGAAGCTATGTAGCTGGATGAGAAATGGAATCCTTGATTACTTTTTTTTAATATATATTTTTACATAAAATTCAGAAATGCAAAGATCTGTGGGGGAAAACACTGTTAGGTTATGCTAAGCTTCAGTATTACTGTGTACAATATAATCAGTTTTGAATAGCATAACCTTTTGCAGCGCACTATTGTGCAAGTTTGCTCTGCATCCTCATTTCTCAGCCAGCAATAAAGATTCTCTTAAAAGC
>JASGAU010409984.1:0-12941 GCA_030220045.1 Australoheros facetus
GTGTGTGTGTGTGTGTGTGTGTGTGAATTCTAAATTCTGATAAAACCTTTATTAGGGTCATGTTAACAATCCATTAAGATTTGGCTTACAAAATTGACAAAAAAGCCTAACTTAGAGACTATTCTTACAAGTGTGGTGAGTATTGTCAACATATAGAAAGTGCCATATAAAGATTTAAAACATCATGTCACATTTAAACCTCTGACCTCTTTTTCATGGTTGATCTGAAGGTTTAAGTGAAAATAATGCTAAATAGAGCCTTTTAAAACTATGCTTACTGCCATTGTTTGTATTGCCAGCTTGTAGGCATATAGAGAATGATTTACAGGGATTCTAAATATCACATTACTTTGAACCTCTAACCTACTTCAAGGTCAAATAAGGTCAAACCTGCATAAAATGTCTCTTATGTTTAAAACTATTATTAAAATTCTGCTGCCTTTGTTTGCATTAACAACATTTAGGAAATTATACAGGTATATGGGGATTCTAAATATCACATTATAGTTTGCATCCAAATAGCATGTCACATTTGGCCTTTAGTCTCACTTTTGCATTTCACATCTGCCTTTTTTCAAGTTGAGTGGAAAATATGTTACATTTTTAAAGAAAGTATTGTCAAGAGAAAGAGAATTAGCTGCCTAGTTAGTTAGAAATATACTGCAGTGTAATATGTAATATTTAATAAGCTCTTATTATAATGAGTTATATAATAAGCTCAAGTTATTCATGTCCAGTTGTTTGCAAATCAGTATGTATTATCCATTAACTACTCCTACATGTTTGTGTAATCAAAGTAAACATCTCTCATGCTGCCCTTGATGCACTGCAAACTTCTTAAAGTATGCTAACCATGCTGAAGAAAGCATAAAAACATACTTAAAAGATACAACAGATGATATAAGTAATAGATATTCCAGTCAAACATTTAAGGTAGACTTGCACGAGACTCACTCATGGGCAGAGTTGTGTTTATGTGGCACGTACGCATGATTTTGATTAGCTGACATGAGATTTTGTGACATTTCACAATTTTCTCATGGGTACAAATGAAATCCATGAGTGCTCCAGGCAGAGTCGTGCCATATGAGTCATGAACAGAGTCAGCCTTTCTCTATAATCTTATCACCATAATGCCTGAAGATAAATTGAAGTTGAGTGATGAATTAGTAAAAAAAAAAAAAAAAAAGGGAAAACATATAACTGAAGCAAACTTAATTCAAATTTAAACAAATTCTACTCAAACCATTCAGTCCAAATATAACTGTCACAGCACAACACTCCTCTGTTGAGATAGAGAAGTTGGTACAGTAAGGGTATGAATTATTATCACTCATTATCAGTTATATTAAGTCCCACTTACATGGCCAGCAGGCACACTCCCCCAGAGAGTTTGGCACATAAATCTAACCTCAACGAAGATCATGTATGCTTGGCATGTTTTTCTCTATGAAAACAAAAGCAGGCAGCATGTAAGAGCATTGAATTCACGTCACTGTTCAAAGTCACATGGATTATGCCTCTGGAGTGGCTGTAGCTCCTGAGGTAGAGCAGGTAATTTGAATTGTAAGGTTGGTGGTTTGATCCCTGGCTGCTCCAGTCTGCATGCCAAAGTATCTGTTGGCAAGATACTGAACCCTGAGTTGCTCCCGATGTATTCATCGGAGCATGTATGTTCAGATGTTAGATGGAAAGCATTCAGATGTAGGAAAAAAGTGCTTGTGTGAATGCAAATGTGTTGTATAAAGTGCTTTGAGTGCTCGAGTAAAGTAGAAAAGCGCTACATAAGAACTAATGCCTTTCCATAACTCTTGCAGCCTTTCGTTGTTGTTTAAAACTAGAAATGCTCCACCCATTATTTTCGTTGAGCAAGGCAATTATGATTACCTTTTTTTTTTTTTTTTTAATTATCACCATTTAAGTTAGGTAAAAATTGGCTATTGAGCCTTCTGGTAAGTAATTGCCTACTGCAAATATATAAATGGACTGGTTCTTATACAGTATAGCACTTTCTACTTGAGCACTCAAAATGCTTCATGCAACATGTCTCATTCACCCAAGCACTTTTTTCTACACCTAAGTGCTTTCTATCTAAAGCACTTAGGTCACACACATTCACACTCCAATGAACACATCAGAGAGCAACTTGGGGTTCAGTATCTTACCCAGGGATACTTTGGCATGCAGACTGGCGCAGCCAGGGATCGAACCACCAATCTTCTAGTTGGTAGATGACCTGCTCTACCTGCTCCTGAGCTACAGTCACCCCATTGAGCTATTCTGTGGGCTGTTCTGGAGGCTTATTATATGAGCTCTCTCTAAGGTTACTTCTCATTATGACTGAGACTTTAACCCTCGCAGTGTTATTACAAGTATATTCTGATGTGATTTCTGACATTGCTAAAGTTTTATATTTTTTGGTTGGTTTTTTTTTTGTTTTTTTTATAGTGTTCAACTCTGGTAATATTTTAATGAATAAAACTTGCCTGCAACCAGAGAGGGATATTTCTGGGCTTGATTAATCTGACTTTGGCCTTTCTTATGAACAAGTCTTACAGCTGGAGGATGCACAAAAAAAATCTTGCATAATCTCCACTGAGTTTATAAAAACTTAAAAAGAGCAGAAGTTAAACAACACACTTTGTAAAAAGATTCCTGCGCTGAGGACTGACATTTTAAAGCATATGGCACCTCTTTAAGTCTGTGGTAAAGAACAGCCGGTGGAGCACTTTCCTCTTGACTCCATCAGGCAAAAAAAGAAAGCAATCATTGAATATTCATGGCCATATTCATGACAGCATAAGGTTTCTGCTGGGATGTCGGAGGGGCAGGTCATGGCTTTGAAGGTACTTAACTCTGCGAGGATTCTCTCAGATAGCAGTCCACAAGAGATTTCTGTAAGAGAGCCCAAACTCTCTGAGCCTCCATGTTGTGCCAGAAGTCAATGATCTGTTGACCCCGGCAGGTGGGAAGCTGCCGAGAGCCAAAGGCCAATCAAATCAATTCCACCTAGCCAAGACTGGGGTCAAAGGTTCTGTTTGTGTATGTGTGCATAGGTCAATGTCAGTATTCAGTTCCACAAATTAAGGGCACTGATTCTTCATAAATCAGTCACAAATGGTCTATTACCTGCATTGTGTTTGCTTGTTACCTTTCAATTCAGTTTGTTCTCTCAGTAAAACATTATGAAAAATTTGTTTTGTCCCACAGAATTTTTGCACCCCCTCCCCCACCCCCCTTTCACTTTGTATGAGTCAAGACAACAGACTAATTGGTGCATTAAAACAGCCTGAAGCCTGAAATGAAGCAAGGCAGGGAGTATAGTCTCTGAGGTACTTGAGGACTCGAAGAGAGAAAAGGGTTGACGAGAAAAAGAAATAAGGAAGCAGAGATAATGAACTGAGGCAAAACAAAAGACAGAAATTTGCAACCAAAACAAAACAAAACAAAAAAACAGAACAAAAACATGATAGGGAAACAAACAAGCAGAATGAAAGACGCAGCCAGACTTCAAGCTTGTACGGAGCTTTGTGAGTGCATGTGTTAAATTTTTCTATTTGCTGGAGACAAATTGCTGCACAGACTTAATGTCTGAGCCAGGATCAGACACCAAAAGATACGATGGGGGAGGCCAGACCTGCATTTGCACCAGAACTGGCAGGAACCTTGCATCTTTGAAATACCAGACTCTCATATTGAGCTTGTTTGTCTACTTTTCTATTTTCATCCTCTTTTCATCAACACAATAACACCCCTCTCAGCTTGGCTTACACATCCCATCCTTCTTGATCTCCAACTATTTTCTGTGGCCAACTGTAATTTTTGTGTTCCTAGTGTCTCCATGTTGTTGTAAGTTGTTCTGTTTTTATGCACAATGACAAATTGTTTTAAATGAAACAGATCTGATGCATCTGCTGTTGTTTTTAATTTGCCATGTGAGTGCTGCATACTGGAGAATGCATATCTTAATAGTCTAGGTGAGTGCAGTGAATGAGGCTCGGAAGTGAGTCATTGCTGTCTGAAACTGCTACACCTATTAAATGTGTTTGTAAGCAAGGTTTGTGAACCCACATTAGATACAAAAGCAAAGGCCTGTCAAACATCACACTCTTCTGTCAGCCTGGTTTTCTTTTTACCCGCTTCACTGTGTCATCAGCTATTTTTTTCCTGGAAAAAAACAAAAAACAAAAACTTCCCTTTGGTCATCTCAATTCAATTCAGATTCAAAGGACAGACAGATAATGGGGCAAAATGTCTGAGCAGCAAAAAAAGTCACCGTAATCAACCACTGCCATGGACTGTAATCAACCATGGTCTTCCTCCTTCATTGTAATAAAACAGCACTAAGTCATATTCATCAGCATAATAGCATTGTCACTGTGACCAATGTGGGATTCTGTTATTAGCATTTAGCTAAAAACGGCAGTTGTGTACAAGTACAGGTCTTTACTCGACTCGATGTTACTTGATTTGCTTTTCATAGTAATTCAGTGAATTATGTGTCACCCAGTGGAAGCAATTTTGTAATTTTACCCTCTGTGTTTTATGAAGTGGCTTTTATTAAGGCAGGAAGACTGAAATGAAGAAAAGCAGGGAGTACAATCTCTGAGGTGCACGAAGACTTGAAGATTATTATTACCTCTGCCAAGAAGGTTATGTTTTTGGTAGTGTGTAGACTCTGTCTATAAACACGATACCTCAAAAAGTTTTGAATTACTTTTTTAAAAAACTTTGTACGGTAGTAGAGTGGGGTCATGTTAATAATCCATTAAAATTTGGCTTCCATCCACCAAGGTCTTCAAGGACAACTTAATGATTTATTGGTCCAAAATAAACAAAAAAGCCTTATAATATATAAAATATATAGAAACTATGATTCTTATAAGCGTGGTGTGTATTGTCATCATATAGAAAGTATTTTATAAAGATTTAAATTATCATGTGACATATGACCTCTGACCTGTCCTTTAAGGTCAACAGATTGTTCTGAAGGTCAAAGTAATAATAATAATGCAATATAAAGCTATTTAAAATGATGTTTCTTGCTGCCATTGTTAGTTTTGACAAAATAAGTAAACACGGTGAAATAATTCCAGTTAATAATTTTATTGCTGAGTGTGGTCTCAGTGCTGCTGTTTATTTCTAAGGTGACAGCTGCACATTAGAGCTTTGAAACTTTAAACAGGAGCCATTTAATCATTTAAGGTTACCATCCCACAGCCTAATAAGAGAGACGTGGAAATCGGAGATCAAAGAGAAATTAATGTGACTGATTGAACAGGAATGCTTGGTGTGCGCTCTGTGTTTCCAGCAGTGTAAAAGAGACTCAGCAGCAGATTAGAGTCAAGTATATCAACAGTTTATACATTTTCTAAATCAACAAATTAATACTCGCACATTCCCGTGACAGCGAGACACACAGTTGTGCTTCATTCAGTGGTTTTAGTAGGTACAGCTTAACAAGCTGCACATATAAAACATATTCTCCCAGCATTGACTCTATATTGCACTTAAAACATGCTGTAAATAAGTTTAAAATCAGTTTAAAATCAGCTGTAAATAAAAGACTTCCAGCTGATTCTAAACTGACACTCTGAAGAGGAGACATGGGCCTGCCCTCCTGTAGGCCCACCACCTGCAGGAGGCGCCGTATGAGTTTTACTTTTTTTCTTTTCTTTTCTTTTCTTTTCTTTTCTGATCGACTTGTGTTATGTACTTTTGGTTTAGAGTGCTTTTCTTCATGTGTCTGGTTTTGGGTCCTAAACTCTGCAATTCATGACAGAGAATCTGGCTCCTCAGTTGATCCAGCTAGAGTTTGCCAAAACCTCATCAGAATTGGTCTCAGTGGAAGGGTGGCTGTCAAGTAGTCATTCTTAAAGAAGGGAAATGAGGAGAAAAGTCTGAGGTATGCCAAATTATACAAAGAACTGGGCTGAAAAGCATTGGCAACAGGTATTATGGAGTGGAGTCAAGACAAATTTGAAATTTTTGGTTCAAATTGTCCTCAGCATGTATGGAGGAGGTCAAGAGAGAGGTACAGCAGAGAATGTCTCCAGCCATCCGTAAAACACAGTGGAGGCTCTGTCAGTGTTTGGAGCTGGATTTCATCCACTGGTGTTCTTGTCAAAATCGATGGAATTACACAGAAAATTACCATCAGATTTCAGTCCACAATGCACCATCTGAGAAGGATCTGATTGGTTTAATTTTTCAACATGGCAGTAATCCCAAACACACTACTGATGCAGTAAAAGTATATCAGAATAGAAAAACACACAATGGAACAAAATGCAGCCAGCATCCAAAGAGCTTTGAATGTCCTTCAAGAAGCCTGGAGAACTATTCCTGAAGCCTGCTTGAAGAAATTACAAGAAAGCTGCCTAAGAGAGTTCAGGCTGTGTTGAAGAATAAAGGTGGTCACACCAAATACTGATTTTCAAGGTCATGAGAACTGTACAAACGATGTTTCTGTTTTAATAAAGCACAGCCCTGCTTCACATTTTCCTAGCTTCTTGTTGCTTTTATTTAAAAAAAAATGTTGTGTTTTACTTTCAACCTACATCTCCTCTAATCAGCGAAATGCGTCACATTTCCCTTGATCACTGCTTTTAAAGAATGGAGACAGAAAATCAACACAAAGGTTCAGAAGCACAGCAGAGCAAATGGGAAACAGCAAAATGGATATCAAGGATACCTGGAACTGGGAAGACCATGGTTTTGTTTCTATGGAGCCAGACCCAGCACAACTGCACTGCTAGGGTAGTTTCTAAGATTTGTTTTAAGGCTATTGTGGCCATGGACACAATATATTGTTCAACTGCCAGCTTTGCTCTGTGCAGTTTTATTTTTTTGTTATTGTTTTACTACTATGGGCTTGTTTTTAATTGAGTTTCATTGTTTACATTTGGTAGGAGTCATCTTTTTGTTGGTTTTAGGATTTAGGAATTTTGTACATTTTAAATCAATTATTTATTTATTTATTTTATTACTACTCTGGTTGTTGCATAGTCAGTGGTTACCATCCCTCTTTTGGCTCCTGTGCACTCGATCAAATAGATCCTTTACATATGCGGTATGTTTACACTGGTAAAATGACATGGTTAGGTATGCTAAGTTCAAGAAATACAGATAATAAATACAGGAGTGAAAATTACGCTAATGAAGAAGTGTGAACAACTGCAGTCCTTTGAGTTGCTACCTCAGGTTGCCCCCCATAACAACTGCAGTCAGGATGATGAATTTTATGAATAATGTTTGAAAAGGAAGACAGTGAGAATGCCAGTTGGAATTCTTAATCCATATACAGTGTAGTACAGATAGTACAGACCCTCACCTCAGTCCCGCTAGAATTTCCTGTGTAAGGGCATTATGGCAGCTGGCATCTCTGCAACTGTCTTGCATCGTCTGGCATTCACCCTGCCTGCAACAGCTGGAAGGGAGCAGACTGACAGTCACGGACAGAAAAGATCAAAGAGAAGTAAAGACGGAGGGACAGAGCCCATCTGTCAGCCTAAGCAGTCACATTCTGTTCAGTGCTGTACAGTGACATCTGGCCACAGCCTTCTGCTGCAGCTTGGCGTAAAATCAACAAATGTTTTAATGCTGATTATTAGCAATCACCAGTGCGAGGTCTAACAGTAGTTCAAAAACAAGAGACACCAAAAATAAAGTGACTGCAATAAAAGATAACTGAGGATACCACTTTCTCAAATATGAGCTGTGCACTGAGTAAAGATGCAGATCTGGTTATGTTTGTTAGATGATGGACTTGACATCAGTGATGGTCAAAATGGGGATGTTATACTATACATACGCACTGCAAAAGTCAGAGGCCCATAATCTGTTTATGAATGTTAATTGGAAAAGTAATTTATGGCTGTAGAGCCTGTCTGTGGTAGCAAAACATCATTTGTAGGCTATTATGAAACTTTGGCTTTCCTTTTTTCCCAACTGCACTTTGATCCTGTCTTAACTGTGTTCACTGCATGCTACATGTTTGGTATAGTGTTGCATCCAAACCCAAAATTTAGCTCTTTCTTTTCTTTTCTTTTCTTTTCTTTTCTTTTCTTTTCTTTTCTTTTCTTTTCTTATCCCTTGATGTCAACACATTAATTTCAGAAGTCTGTGCTGAATGAAGTTTGCATGAATGATCAGTCTCGCGTGTGGGAGGTTCCTCTATGGTCTCACTGGTGCTCCTTCTGTTATTTTTGATGGTGAGCATACGGCACATGGGTGAGCTCAGGAGAGGTTAGAAAAATTAAAAAGGAAAAAATTCTCAGCTGAATTTATTGAATCAGATTTTTAGAACTGTCACTTCAAAGAATTAAAAATAAAACAATTTCAACAGAAAATTGAGGAAAAAAGTATTATTTTAAATGTTTTAGGTTTATGACTGCAGCACCCTACATTAATTTTAGTCTGTGTTTATGTCACCAACTATATCCATGTCTTAACACTTCAACCGTGCATGCTGAGATATTGCAGCCCCATCTCGCCTCCATCTACCCGACCTGTCCATTGTATGTGTGTTTCATGGATGTATGACAGCCCTGAAGCAGTGCACTGCCACCAACCTGAAGCACTTGACGTCTTCATGTATTTATGACTCTATTAAAAATCTGCACAAGGACAACAGGGTAGTGTTCTAGGACATTTCCATCGTCCTTCTTGTGCTCCCATCTTACTCTTTTCACAGTCTCTCTGTCATTAACAGAGATTTATGTAACCACCCGCTGATAGGAAATAGATAAATGTGTGGTTAATGTAAAATTTAGTTGGACAATTTGTGGTCAACATAGAAATGTTCAGTCTTTTTTCATTTTTAGATGATATGTATGCCATTTATCACTGACATTTGCTGCGCGGATTATTCCAGGCTGGAGGTTAGCGAATGTCTTCCTTTAACCTGATATTTTAATGAACTGTCTTATGACAGTTATGAAAGGGAATGTTTGAGGATTTTTTTACACTAACAAGAATTTGCTATGCATTTGTGAGTAGGTAACAACACGGAGCATACATTAACCTGCAGTATTATGTGGGAGAGTTTCTACAAGTTCTTTGTTCCTGCTGGCCATGATTCTCTCCAAAAAATCCAAAGTGTTGCTGTGTCAAAGGGCAAGAATTCGATCCACCGAATGTCAGCCTACACTCAGAGAAGTTGCTGAAGAGATGACCTTTTCACAATAATGCGAAAATGTGTGAACAAAATAGTTTTCATGAGGGCAAAGAAGTCAACAGTTATGAACTCACACCCCTCACATGTACACTGACACAAATATGTCAGTGCTGCTTCTGCACGCTGAGTTCAAATGGGCCATTTCATTTTCAGTCAACCCCACTATTCAAGAGGAACGCTAGTGACAGTCGGTGTGTGTCTCATCTTTCAGAAAAAACAAAGATGTTGTCAGGTTGCCAAATCAGATCCAACACACCTAAATATGCCTGAGTTTTTTAATGATAGTGAACAGAGAAAATTTTAGATATTTAAGCAGCTGCTGAAAACAGACATTCCGGTTAAGGTCAGTGTAGTGAATCTAAACCTTTTGACAGATTTCCTGCTTAACTTTCTCATTTGATAAAAGTAACACCTGCTGGAGTTGACATAAAGTACTGTGCAAAAGTCTTGAGCCACGCCACATTACGTCCACCAAGAAGGTGATGTTTTTGGTAGTGCTTGCATGAATGTGTCATTATGTTTGTAAACATGATAGCTCAAAAAGTTTTGAATTAATTCTGATTGGTAGGGGTGCAGAGTGGGGTCATGTTGTCAAAATTGACAAAAAGCCTTATAACTTAGGAACTGTGATTCTTACAAGTGTGGTGTGTATTGTCAACATACAGAAAGTACTACATAAAGATTTAAAATATCATGTCACATTTGACCTCTGCCCTTTCTCTCAAGGTCAATAGATAGATCTGAAGGTCAAAGTGATAATAATGCTATACGGTGCTGTTTAAAACTATGTTTCTTGCCGACACTGTGTGTATTGATAATATAAAGGCATATAGGGAATGATATATGGGGATTATAAATATTACGTTACTTTGAACCTCTGACCTCTTCTTCAATGTCAAATAGGGTCAAACTTTCAAAAAATGTACTTTATCTTTAAAGCTATGCTAAAAATGGACTAAGTGCATGCATGTATATCTGGCCAACAGCATTCAAAAGAGCACCAATCAGAGCTTGAGCAATAACACCTAATTCCCTTAGAAATATTTGACAGTCAAATGTAGTTTTTTCGGTTTATAGGCGAAATTATTATTTGCATGCTTAAAAATGGAGGATATGCTATGATAAGTTCTGAACAAAAAGTAAATCTTAAGCATATGCTTAACTAGCACATACTGTATATATTAAATAATGTTTCAACAAACTTCTCGAGACCCCCCGAACACCTCAGCAAGTGTAATCATTATGAAAACAACTGTCAGGAATATCCGTGGAGGTTATAGAAGCCTATTCACCAGTGTGCTCATTATGTGTGTCTAAACATACTGTAGAGAAACATCTTGGAACAAATTAGTGTCTAAATTGATGCAACTTTGTCGTTATGTAAGGAACCTCAAAATCTAAAGATTTACTTATCCATGCTGTCAAAAAGCAGAGTAGTGAACTGGAAACAGAAAGCTGTTATTTTAAGAGAGCACAGTAGATTGTCAATGTAACTGCTGTGAAATGGCTGCGCTCGCACAGGCTTCATGTATTCTCAAGTGCACCGGATGGGAAAAACTCCAGGTTTTGTGCACAAACACACTCAGAAACTTCAAAGATCCAGTAAATTGACGAAATAGTATTTAGTTGTAATGTCTAAAATTTAATCAGAATGGTTGGTGTTTGTTCCTGTTTAATAAAATATCTGAACATAGTTAACATCACACATATTTAATAATGTCATTAGGGACATATTTTGTCACTTGTGTTTTTTAATATTTTGCATCATACCATATTATCAAAATCATGTAGTTCCAAAGGACTAAAGTGATATGGGAATGCCCCCAGTGTAAGTATACATACAACAAAGCTACCATTAGACCAACAGCAGATACTGTAGGAGTTCACAAATGGACAAGTTAAGTAAGAGATATTTAAGAAAACATTGAGAAAGAGGTGTTTAGCAGGCAGCTACCACTATAAGTTCACAGACATCAAACAAATGAGAAATTCCCATAAGAAAACACATTTATGAATGCACAGTAGAGACATGAAATAGAATACACACTCACACAAACACACGCACACATTATCCTCTGAAGACCATCCACCAAAGCCATTAAAAAGCAGTGATAATGACTACATTACCCACAGTTGTTTTGGGAACCAAGGCCTGAGGGGCCCAAGGGACTTACTGAAGAGCTGCTTCAAAGCCCCGCCAAAATAAGATGCAGAGTATTATGTATGAGAGGTTACTGCAATGAATAAAATATCACTCTAAAATAAGTGTGAAAAAGTCAGGACATACAACGAGTGGTTCAACCTCCTCATATAGTTTGTGATCTTTGCGCAGGGGTGTGTGCAAATGTCATGGACGATATGTTCAAAGGAAAATTCATTGGAGGAACACAGGCCGCAGCCCCATGTTATTGAATACCAGTCTAAGCAATCAATGACAAAGCCTTTGGCAATGAACATGCTTTCATCCACATACACACAGACACACTGCAGAGAAAGTCCTGCCTGCTCTTCCCCCATATTCTCCATTCACAAATTAAGACAATTATCCCTCCCCTTGCACTTAAACTGGCATTGATTTGGCTCACGTCCCCTATTACCTCCAACCTATGTGCCTTATGGACACACTTTAATAAGGACAAATGCGCAAATATACCTGACCCAAATAACTGCAAAATGCTAATTTAAACCGCTGAGACCATGTAAAACAGATGTAACAGCCAGGCTGAGATGAACACAAATACAAACACACAGGGCTTGATCACTGCTTTGAGGCTCGCAATCTTTTACAAGACAGTTTGTTGATTCATCAACAACATCAATCTCTTTTGTCTCTTAAGTTTCTACTCGCAAACACACAAGCATACACTCAAATTAACTGAAGCTGTATAAGCACAAGTGCTTTGACGCACACATACACACCCCCTGTATAATTGGCTGGCTCCACTTGGACAGTGCCTTGGGTGGGGCTCAGGTGATGGGGAAAAAATGTTGATGTGTCTAAAACACCTCAAGAAATTATCTATTTTCTCTCTGCTTTATATTCCTTTTGTGTCACTACTTTTTCTGTGCTTTTTCTCTCACAGCTCCCCTTGTGATAAATGAGTCTCTTGGACTGTGCACGCTGCAGTCTTAAATCATATGCACCCTTTTTCCAACAAAGCATCTAAACAACCTTCTCTTAGACTTGGAGAGAATATGGCTTCCAAGGGCAAACAGAAACTCTTTTCTCTTTATGTCAAATATTGTGTATTGTTGAACTTGACTTCTTCACATTAACCAGCAGTTTCCCCGGGCTATTGGCACAGTGTCCTTGTAAATGTGCAACCTGGACCCCAGGAAAATGTGAAGTGGAGGGTACAATGTGATTAGTCCTGTGTCAAAATACCCCGGCTGCACTGCAACGATTTCGGCCACTGAAAGAATAAGAGGTTCGGAAAGAAGTAGCAGATGGATTATCATAGTTAAAGTTGTATTACATTAACACAGAATCAAAGTTCCCAGAAAAGGGTTCATTGCCAGCAGCAATGAATGAATCTTTATGTGGCTTTAAGCTCTTTAGTCTGGTTTCAGGTGGATGTAAGGAAAAGCTACATTATGTGAATGTTTTATTATTATTATTATTATTATTATTATTATTAAGTTGTGTGTATAACACAATTACAAACTCCTTTTGAAAAAGGCTTATTGCTTTTGGGAAAAGGCAACAGGTCAAAAACACGACTGATTTCAGTCTTTCAGAAGTCTTTCATTACTCCATGAAAGA
>JASGAU010409987.1:0-24765 GCA_030220045.1 Australoheros facetus
AGACCCAGGACACGCTGGAGAGATTATATCTCTCGGCTGGCCTAGGAACGTCTTGGGGTCCCCCCGGATGAGCTAGAGGAGGTGGCTGGGGAGAGGGAAGCCTGGGCTTCTCTGCTTAGGCTCCTGCCCCCGCGACCCGGCCCCGGATAAGCGGAAGAAAATGGATGGATGGATGGATGGATATGCTTTTACTGCAGTGTGCAGTATGTTTGGGATCATTGTTATGCTGAAAAATGAAGTTGCTGTCAATCAGATGCTTTCTGACGGTACTTTTTTGCATTCATAATTCCATCTATATTGACAAGATTCCCAACACCACTGGCTGAAATGCAGCCCCAAACCATGACAGAGCCTCTACTGTGTTTTACAGATGGCTGTAGACACTCACTGTTGTACCTCTCCTGACCTTCTACGTACAAACTGACAATGATTTGAGACAGAAATTTCAAATTTGGTTTCATCACTCCATAAAACCTCTTCTTTCTATGGTCTCCACTTGTCCAGCTTTGAAAGACCTTCAGAAAGCCTGGAGAACTACTGCTCACTACAAGAAAGTTTGGAAGCAAAATATAAAGTTTTCTTTCAAACATCACCTAGACAGGAAGTGTTATATTTGGAGACAATATTTTCAAACCCTGCTAGACATACTAAAAAAGAAAACCTACCATTAACTCCTGTTGTTTTTTTGCTTGAAGACAAGGAGGAAAGGCCTGGCTGCTATTATGAATTACTTACCCACATTTTAATGTCTGGAGGTTGAGCATGGCAATGAGCAGTATCAGTGAAGTGGTATTGCGTGCCAGGATATGAACAGTCGCAGTAAAAATCACTCTTGAATGTGCTGCGCTGTGATAGGAAGAGAGCGCTGCCCTAGTTTGAGTCTGGCGTAATTATGTAATGCTTGAGTACCTGCAGCACTCGCGGGATGACAACTTCTGAATGTAGAGAGAGCAGACAGGAACTGCACACCACTTTTCAATCCTTTTACGTGGTTTGCAACTTAATCTCGTCTTTAGCTTGGAGGGTTTACTGACATTGTGCATCTGATTGCTTATTTAGTACTCGACTAACATTCTGGCACTCCCTTGTTGCATCTTTTTCTCCTCACTTTATTTCTTTTCCCCCCATTTCTCCCTCAAATGTTTTCTTGCTTCCTGTTGCTCTTTCTCACAATCCCAATTTTCTTCATCTACCTCCCCATCCCTCTCTCTTTCTTCCCATTCCCCTGTCTTATTCAGCTTTTCTCCTCCATTCCTAAAGTCACATACCAAATGGAGGATGACAGTATACAGCTGTGGGTTTTGTCCTCCTGACAGCATCTTAGAGAAAAGATCCACACACACATGTGCATATATATGGAGGGAGGGATCAACACTGACCTAAGTCTTTCGTCTGTCGCTTATGTAATATTTTTAAGGTGGAGTTTTGTTGTGTGACTTGCATACATGATGCAACAAGACACCCAACTCTTTCTTTGTTTGTCTCTTTTCCTCAGAAAGCAAAGCTCCATGCTGCCTTGCAGGAGAAAAATAGTTTGAACCTTGAACTGATCAGCCACCACCTGAAGGCATCCAAGTATGACCAGGTGAAGCATTCAAACAGGCACTGTACAAGCATGCATTGAAAGTACACATGATGATCGATGATGTGATGATGAATTTTTCTGTATCAGTGATGCAGAAACAAGCAAACAAATAAACACACACAATCACAGTGGCTTTAAAAATGGTACAGTCATATGTTGGAACTTATTATCCATCTTCTCAGAACAGCACATCAGATTGATCTCCTCAAAAGTCTTGAGGTCATTTTTTTTATATTTGGCTTCCAAGAAACCAGACTTCCTTTTGATATTTTTTAAAGTGGTCTTCAGCATTAGCTCTCCAGGGTTTCTGAATGTCTTTCAAAGTTTTTCTTTTGACATTTCCTACTTTTTTTTACACATTTTCATTCCAGTCCTTCTTGACCATTTCCAGAGGAATGCTGTTTGTTTATTTGTTTGTTTGTTAAGCCACTTTAAACAAACCTATGAATCATTCACAGATTTAAAAAAAAAGGCTCCAGTGTTGTGTCTACACATAACAGGCAACTGAGCAAAGAACCAAAATTAAATTTTATCTTTTGGCTTTTTGTTACTAGCAGCCTGTTCTCATTTCTTGAGTTGAGTCTACAAAAAAAAGAAAAAAGAAAAAAAGGAAAGTCAGAGAAAAGACAGTTTCACAGAGATAAAATAGTACACTGCTCAAAAAAACAAACAAAAAAAATGCTGGATATCTTTACTGATATGGACTGGGATGCCGCATTGTTTGATGGAAATGAAAATCATCAACCTACAGAGGGCTGAATTCAAAGACACATCAACAATCAAAATGAAAAAAAATATTCAGCAGGCTAGTCCATTTTGGCAAAATTTCATTGCAGCAGCTCAAAATGGTACTCTCGCCACGTGAGGCTGGGCATGTTCATGGACCAGATAGAACCCTGAAATCTCCTCCATGCTCTTGAGACTGTGCTGGGAGACACAGCAAACCTTCTGGCATTGGCATGTATTGATGTGCCATCCCGGAGGAGTTGGACTACCTGTGCAGCCTCTGTCGGGTCCAGGTATCACCTCATGCTACCAGTATTGACACTGACCCTAGCCAAATGCAAAACTAGTGAAAAAACAGTCAGAAAAGATGAGGAGGGAAAAAAATGTCAGTGGCCTCCACCTGTAAGAGAAAAGGCTGAGGTATGCCAAATTACACAAGAACTGGACTGAAAATCAGTGGCAACAGGTCTCATGGAGTGATGAATCCAAATTTGAAATTTTTGGTTTCTAGGGAGGTCAAGAAAGAGGTACAACAGTGAGTGTCTACAGTCATCTGTAAAACACAGTGGAGGCTCTGTCATGTCTGCAGCTGCATTTCAGCCAGTGGTGTTGGAGATCTTGCCAAAATTGATCAAATTTTGAATGCAGAAAAAAGTAGTCAGATTCAAATCCAGCATGCAACACCATGTAGAAATTGATAGCAGCTTCATTTTTCAGCATGACAGTGATCCCAAAACACACTGCCAATGCACCAAAAACATACCTGAATATCATCAAAAACCTACCTGAGATCATCTCAACAAAGAACAGAACAAAAGGCAGCCAACATCCAAAGAAGAGATTTGAATGTCATTCAAGAAGCCTGGAGAACTGTTCCTGAAGACTACTTAAAGAAATTAGAAGAAGCTGCCTAAGAGAGTTGATGCTGTGTTGAGGAATTAAGATGGTCATACCAAATATTGACTTTTAAACTCATTAGAATTGTACAAACTCAGTTTTTGCCTTATATACTGTATTTCCATGTATGTTTGCACATTTCAGTAAATCACTGTACCTATTTCCCATTTTCCTAACAAAATCAAAAGAATTGAGGGGTGGCTCAAGATGCTCAAAATTCACAATATTGCATTTTGTATAATTTCTTTGTGGTCTTTAATTCTATTCAATTCAATTTTATTTATACAGCGCCAAATCACAACAAACAGTCGCCTCAAGGCGCTTAACAAGGCTTTTTTCACAAGTACATATGTGGTATCTTGTACACACACAAACTATTACTACATTTCTGTTTCTTATTATTGTGTTTATACTAGGGCAGGCCCCCTGGTTTCCTGACTTCACATACCAATATATAACACCGAGACAGACCCATAAAGAGAGACAGTGACCATTTGTAATGGTAGGCGATTAGCTGCTCTGGCGCTAATTGTGACTTTCACAGAGGGGACAGATCTGACATGTGTCCAGGGACTCTGCTCGGAGCTTTTGCTCCAAAGTGTCACAGAAAACGATGCCATCTGTTCACTGACAAGGTGGCCACAGAGATGAAAAGAAAGTGGGGCAAACGTGTGTGCAGTCGTGCCAGATATACTGTATAAATGAGTATGATTGGCTTGTAAGGGCAATCAAGACAAAGGCACAGTAAAAAATATAAATATTAAGTAAAGAATGTTTATCCTTGAATAAGAAACTGAACGTATGTCCTTGCCTAGTTTAATTAGTAGCACCAGTATCTACATAACTGATCTCTAAATAAAATGATCCTTTTGTTAGATAAAATATAAATATTTATCACTGTTAAGCTGAATGTACTTTTTTTTTTTTATCTATTGTGCTCTCATCTGCTATGTTAATTAATGAGATGATAGGTATGGTTGAGCTCAGTCCTTTGAGACCAACTTTAGAGGAACCAGTTTAGCTCAAGGCCTCTGACCAACAAAGAGATGAGAGGCAGAAACGCTTAAGTCAGCAGCGCTGTCTCATCAACACTAAATGGAAATGTGCTGATTAATTTCTCTTCAAACTGTGAACTCTCAATCAACCCTCCAGCCCCAAAAAATGCAGCCTCTATTCATAAATGTAAAAAGTAGGTCTGCTGCAAGAACAAACCTCATAAAAATTGCATGCTTGTTTTCCTCTTTATAAAACAGACTACATTCTGAGACTCTTCAAGTAAAGCAAAGATGATATTAAAGTGTTTTCTTTCTTCACTTTGTTGGGGTTTTCTCTTTGCTTCTTTTGCTGCTGACCCCCACCCCCACCACAATTATTTTAATCCATTTTTTAACAATCCCCTTAACCTTCTCTTGTTTCTTGTCTTTGCATTCCTTGTGTCTGTATTCATCTTATGATTCAAATTTTTGCAGGTGCAATCTGACTATGACCGGCTGAGACAGACCTTTGCTGTAGTGAGTCAGGAGAGAGACGTAGCCCAGGAGCAGAGGAGCCAACTGCAGGAAAAAGTGAATAACCTGGAACAGGTTTTAAAGGTGAGACAAACCTTTGCTCCTATAACCAAATATCAGTGTCCAAACATTTGACTGGTATTGTATCTATACAACACCCTCTGCAAGTGAATTCCTTTGTTGATTGTTCTTTCATAGCATATATTTTATATAAATTTTCCTGTTTGACAGTGGAAATTTTGACAAATCCTTCTTATGAGCTATCATTAATGGCTTCAGTTATGGCAAAGAATGTTGGGCGAAAGAAAGCATGTGGCCACCTCAAGATTGATTTTTCATGCCCAAATTTACTGTGAGTCTTTTGGAAATATTCCTATTTCCCCTGCGTTTGTGTCCTCAGAAAACTTTAGAAGGAAACTGTGGCAATACATGAGGTGGGGTGTCACCGGTTTCATGGCTCTTTTCTTTATTGTGTTCTGGTCTGCCAATAGTAATCAGACACAGTCTCACTGCGCTGCGAGAGGGACTCTCATTACAAATCCTCGCCTCCCTGCATCTCCTATCGATTGTCTGTCTGTCAGGATATTTGAGAGCGAAATGTACCCACATGAGAAAAACTGACCAGCTCCCCGATATAGCAAAGAAAGCTTTGTCACTTTCTCATTGTGCATTGATTATGGAGACAAAGAAATTATTTAGAGAAAATTACACAGGATAAAGCAGAGATGGTGGAAACACATTATGAAAGAATACATAAAAATACCTTTGTTTTTTTTTTTTGGGTCACAGTCCTGTGTGAGAATTAAAACACCAGTCAGTATAGAAGGCATGAACATAAACGGCCTGTTGCTCTTGTGTTTAAGGAGAACAATCAATTTAACTAGACACAGAGCTTTTTTGTAAAAAAAACAAACAAAAACCCCAGAGAAGCAAACAAACAAAAAAAACCAGTTGTATTTTGTATTGTTTTTTCTCATCTGTGGCCATGGCTCATGTTACACTGACAAAAAGACACAAGGCCAAGGTAGAGGTGGCAGCGGTGAGGATGCTATGATTTTTGTTGGCAGTGACCAGGAGGGACAGGATTAGAAATGAGTACATCAGAGGGACAGCTCAGGTTGAGCAGTTTGGCGACAAAGCTAGAGACACAAGGCTGAGATGGTTTGGACATGTGCAGAGGCAGGAGAGTGGATATACTGGGCAAAAGATGTTGAAGATGGAACTGCCAGGCAGGAGGAATGAGGAAGACCACAGAGAATGTTATGGATGTAGCAAAGGAGGGCGTGCAGAGGGCTGGTGTGACAGCAGCCATGGGGTGGCTGCAGCTCAGGAGGTAGATCAGGTCATCTGCTAATAGGAAGGTTGGTGGTTCAATCCCTGGCTGCTCCAGTCTGCATGCCAAAGTATCCTTGGGTAAGATACCGAACCCCAAGTTGCTTGCAATGCGTTTGTCAGAGTGTGATTACGTGTGTGAATGTTAGATAGAAAGCACTTAGATGTAGAAAAGTGCTTGTGTGAATGACACATGCTGTATAAAGTGCTCTGAGTGCTCATGTAGAGTAGAAAAGTGTCATATAAGAACCAGTCTATTTACCATTTAAAGTGAGCAGCTGAAAAAAGAAGAAGAAATGAAGACCAGGGCTTCTGTTTACTGTGGACTTTTCACCTTTGTTGTGAAATTTTGGGAGACTCAAAGTCTTTAAGAAAAACATATATCAGGGCAATCAGTGGAAGCCTCCTGAAGTAAATAATTTCAAATGTTTGTTCCTGAATATGATTAAAAGTAAACCTTGAAGGTGACCTTGATTAATTTTATCCACTTTCCTGGCTTTCTATTTTAATAATCTGCAGTAAATCAGTCATGTAAAGCATGACTGTGTTTCAACCGAGGTAAATACAGACTGTAGTTTTCCAGAGTCTTAATAATTGTGCAGGATGCTTAGTGCTGTGGTGGAGAGTTGATCTGTGGACAGATTTTCCCAGTTTGGCAGCCAGTGCCTTTCTCTTGATTCTGCAGGAACACAATCAGTTTCTTGTTGTTGAAAAGTGAGACTGTCTTCTGAGACAGCCAAGACACTGGACACCCCACATCATGTCTGAAACTTCTCAAAAGCAAATATCAGGTCAAGCCTCAAGTCCTTGACAGTAGTTCTAAGTCACTTCACAAGACATTATAAGCTTTATAGGGAGTCAGTTGCATTTTTTTCAGATGACTGATGTCATGTGCTTTTAATGTCACGTTAAATAAAATATATTTTGATTAATGTCTCAAAGAAGTCAAATAGCACAGCAGTCGAGTTCAAGTCAAGCATCAGCATCTTTCCTTTGCAGATCTAATGTGAGTCCAGTCTTCAAGGCCTCAAGTCCACATCGTGCAGTGTAGGCCCTGGCTAGCTCTGCAGTAGTCTAAGGGCTGGAGGAGCAAGCTTTTGTAAGGATAGGTATTTTAAATTGTAATCAGTGAAACAAAGTAGATGAAGTGAAGCATCTCAGATCTTTTTTAAAATGACATCACAAGGTGTTAAAATGCAGGTGTGACCATCAGTTCTTGTCTGAGTGTGCAAGGGTTAAAAAAGTAGTTTCACTAAGGCTCCAGTGACAGCCTCTCAGCTACCCCGGTCCTCTGCAGCTTAGAACTTCTCCGTGATTATGCAAAGCAGTGGCTGCCTGCTCAGGACACCTCGAAGCCACTCCAGGAGGTAAAGAAGATTTTCTTTTTTCAAGGGAGAAAGAACACAGGGAAAAAAATATGAATGTCAGAGCTTTCTAAGCTGTCTTTTCTTCTTAAGCTCACAGAGACATCCTATGGCCTTAATTCTGTTTCTGCAAGATGTGGCAGCTGGCCGTGACTTCATGCATAGATACTGTATAGTCATGACTTGGCTAATTTGGCAAAGGGTAGATTTGGATCAGCGTGAGCAACTATGTGTGACAGCTTTGTGTGAGTCAGTGCAGAGTATAGAGTATGCTACTCTATATGCTACCAGTGCTACACAACACTCTACTCTTCACTTACCTCTCCTCTTAAGAGAGTCTGTATGTGAGGATGCAAAATTGGTCCTTAGACAAGCAAGATGCAGTGTGCTAATTACTACTGTAAGCTTGGGCTGCTGGTAGGGAGATCTTGAAATTGTCATATAGAGGCAAGCTGTTTTCCTCTACTCCAGCCTTTTAGATAAACTAGGTGGTAATTGGTATTAATATTCTTATCCTACTCTTGGCAACCTTTCAAATGAATTGCTTGGTTTAATCTTTGAGGATTAGGCGACGCTTCACTTCAATTTGTGGGATTTATTACACTGAACCTGACGCAACAAGACTCTGGCTATTCCTATATTTCAAACAGTCTTCATTTTTCAAAAAAAAAATTGGTGCAATATTGCTAACTTAGATGGACAGGGTTCAGATTCCTCAAGGGCTCTTGCTAGGGTGGTAGAAAGGCCCACTGCAGGATAGACTTGCTCAAAGGTATTGAAATGTGAGAATACTGTTTTAGTTTAATCATCATGTGGAACAAAAGATTGCTGTTGGGTAGTATTTTATTGCGATAGTGTTAGAAATCATCTCTCCTCCTGATTCCTTTGTTTCTCCCCAGCATATGCATGAGGCTGTAGAGCTGAAGCAACAGTTACAGACAGAGCATGAGCAAGCCTTGGTGGCCCTTCACACCAAGCAGAAGGCGATCAATCAATTGCAAAAGGTATGGCCATAATTTAAATGTATACTTTTAATACTCCAGGCAAATCCCTCCTTGGTTATCGATTTTTGTGTAGTGATTTCATGCCAGAGTTTGGACACTGATGTGTCAGTAAGCCACTTTATGCTGAATCACTGTCACAGAATCACTGCTACAGTATCAGAAAATACAAAGACCTCATAAAGCCTGTCCCCAAATCAGCAGATTTTATTACAAATGCAGATCCAGCCTCAGCCCTTTTGATCGTGTGATAAAGAACAATGCTAAAAATGTTGCCTTTGTAGTTGTTGATAAATTTATACACCTTGCAACTTTCAGCATGAAAATCTGACCTGTTGTAGTTGTTGTATTCTTTCTTGATATTTTGTAGACCAGAATATACATGTGTACATGAATTCCTACTCCCTACTTACTGCCTATATCAAAAGCTTTCCAAAACAGCCAAATTAAAATTCTCTTATGCTGATGCCTCAAATAATATTAAATATCTATTGGATTAGACCACACAGTCTAAGATGATGAATAGTGTCTCTTTTCTCAGAACTCTGTGAGATTTGTCTGTCTCATTCTGGTCCCATTTTTTCCACTGATGTTTGTTCAAAAGAGAGTCATTAACATTCAAAAAGATGTAGATTGTCCAAACAGAGCCAAATTGATTCGTACAGTTGCTCAGGAGTGGGTTTAATTTTACTTCCTTTAACAGCCACTACTTGAACACTAACATACCCTAAAATAAATCAGTTACTGCTTATTGGAGCTCTACCATCCGAGGTAGACATCTCTTCAAGTACCAGCGCTGTTTGATGAACCAGTGAGCCTCCGCCAGGGTATTGGGTTGACAGTATGTCAGTTATGTACCGTCTATTCTACCTCATGGACTGTGATCACAGTGTCAGCTGTCATTGTGTGTTTCTGTGTGTTCTCTGCAGGCTTGGGTTCAAACTGACCAAGAGCATGAGGAAGCAGTACACCTGTTAGAGGTACAGTAAGTTGAACAAACCCTGATGTTTACTGGAGTGCTGTGTTTTATTAAACATAGTGGAGCTTTCTGTTTAAAGCAGATGAATCAAAACATCCTCAAGATGGTTCATGTAGTATTAAATGTGGGGCGTTAACAAAGAAACATGGATGAGTCAGTGACAAGGCGCTCCTTTTTAGAACATCTGAAAAATACTTATGAAAGTAAGAAGCTAGCTTATCTAGCAAGATAGCTACTGTAAAACATCCTGTCTGGCTGTTCTAAGGCACTTATGCATCGAACTAAAAGCTAACAGAAACACATCTTACGACACATCTTACAATGGCAATGTTAAGCTGACTTTAGTGGGGACAATGTTTATTATATTTTTAGTTAAACATACTAATATTTGCTAAATATCAAGTAACACTACGGCCAGAGCTGATCTGCAGAGATCCATTTTTCTTTCTGTTAATCCAACTGTATTGAAAGTACTTGCAGTTTACCTTAATAGTACTCAGTGATTGGACTGAAAAGGAGCTAAACAGCTAATTTCCAAATTTTATTTTAGTTTATGCAAATATACTGTCAATTAAATCTCAGCATTGAAATAAAACAAGGCTAAAGTCCTTTTAATTTCCTTTCAAGGAAGCTGTTCCTACATAACAATAGCATTCTGCTAAAGTTTGCTGATTTTCCATTAAGGATTTACAACAGGACATATTCGCTCAATGGCATCTGTTTCCAAGTTTCCAAATGATAACTACAGTAGATGTTATAAGTGTAGTTTAATCAAAGCAGAAAGTTAGGTGTGCATAAAAGGAGAAGCCTTGTTGTGAGAGTTGACGATGACACCGTGGCTCTCAGGTGGCTCCTGCTATAAACTCTGCTGCGTCTTGTTTCATGCATAAAATAAAAATAAAAATTTCGGCGCCACAAGTGGCCATATTTAAATGAGATAGTGGAGTGTTAAAGCAAGGTGCACTGAATGGGCGCACTGTGGAGACACAAGACTCGCAACAAGCCATACTATTTGTCTGATGTATTAAAAGCCCTGTAAGAGGCACAGATACACCATAAAGATGGTCTCAAAGTCCAAAATTGGGTTCTAAAAGTGAGAGTTTTAAATTGTACTCAGTGAAGGCTGACTTATTTTTGGGGTCAGCCTCAAGTGGCCATTTGAGGAACTGCAGTTTTCTGTCTCATTTTTCAGTCCTGGAGGTTGATGCTGTACAGGGGAGACAGTTTTTTCCCAGATATTTGAAAGTCCACACAAGTCAAAAATTGTACCTGTTGATGCTGCTACAAGAAAAGTCATGGGCTCATGAATGTTACACAAATTTTCCTTGGAATCCATACAGTAGATTGTAAGATATATTTTAGCCTGGACCAACACCAACCAACACTGCCATCCACAGAACCATGCTACAATTGGAGCTAAAAAAATGAGTCAGATATATTTGTCAAATTAATGTATTAGTTAAACTGCACGACTCACACCCACACCGTTTTCAGTAATCACTTCATCTCTGCTGAAGCTGAATAGAGAGATGCTGGCAATTATTTGAATTAAGTAAATTGCTTTTACCAATAGAAATGATAAAAACGTGACTTTTCCTGGACTAACTGGGACATTAAAACTGGCAAGACATAAAGAGAGATGTTAAAAACAGTCTGCACACGCCTACATAGCCCTTCAACAACATCTAATCAGGCTAATTGAAAGCAGCTGCGTGGGTGGACAAACAGGGTTTTAATGTTGAGCCATATGAGGCAAACTGCATAGGTTTATTCTGAATTTTAACTTATGACACATGGATATGTTTAGGCTCTGGACCCTCTTTTGTTTTTTTTGCCACAGCAGCTTTTATTGGCAGTAGAGAGACAGGAAATGGGGGAAAGATATAGGTGAAGACACGTGGGCAAACTGGCGACGGGCCCGGACTCAAACCTGCGCCGCCTGCACCGCAGCGCTGCATATGAATGTGGTTGCCGGCTTCACCACTAAGTCACCCAAGCGCCTGGGCTCTGGACCCTCTTTTAATGAAGTCCCAAAAGAAAGTGATTTTTTTTTCTTCCAGTAAAGCACTTATCAGCAAAAGCTACAGTATTGTGTAGTTTTTTCAATACTCCACACAAGTTTGTGATTCATACACCAGAGTATTCAGACAATCGCTTATCCTTTGTGCTTGCAGTCATATTTCTGCCTCAGATTTTCATCTCTTTTTACGTTGTTGTGTAAAATATCACTCCAAACTTCTCTATCTGTTTAGTAGTTGTGTTAATGCAGCACCCAGGCTCACATTTTCTCTCTGATGAAAATCGCTGACCTGCTGTTTCATCGCAGTCTTCTAAGTTGCTTGTCACTGGCTCATCTACTTATTTTCTCATTTTACTTTAAATCCTTTTGCCACAACAATATATTGCAGACTCCTTTGTGCGCGGTTCAAGTGAGGTCACGTTATTATCCATCTGGAGCGCTCTAATACGATTTCACTGAGGAAGCAGACCGAGTTTGGCTCAGAAAAACTGTTTGGTCAGAGAAATTGAACCTACTGTCAAGGAGTTCTCTTCCTAGAAATCCACTGAATCATTTAGTCTCTTTCACAGGCGTTTTTCTTTACAGTTATGGGCAAACGTGGCCACAGGAGGGAAGGCATAGCTGCGCTGTCTGTACTGTAGGTGTGAATAAACAGGCAAATAAACAAATCCCTATATGTTTTCCTTTCTCAGTTATTTTGTCCTTATAAGTCAGTTTCACAAACATATTTGTATTATTTTTGTGTTGACTCTAGCTGATAAATACACATTTTTTTCATGTTTTTTTTCTTTCCTTTGCACTTTTTAATATTTGGTTCTGTGTGCATTTTTTTTCTTTCTTTACTGTTTTCTGATTTCCCCCTTTTGTCTGAGCAGAACAATAAGGACAGAATGTTTCAGGTATTTATTTCCCTCCCTGATTAGTTCCATCACCTTTCATGACCAAAACTGACTACAACTATTATTCACTGTTCCCCCACTAGGTTTTCGTCTGACAAGATGTGTATGATATAACATCATGCTGTGCTCAGGCTTTGTTATCAGAATTTAACCATATCAGCAGATGAATCTACACTTCCACATGCTTTGATTAGACTGCTAAAGATTCAAAATAAGACACTGCTAAAGCTCTGAAAAGTCCCTTAAGGGATCTCTTTCTATGGTCTTAGTGTTAGATTACCAATAATAGCTAAAACTGCTATTCTTTAGAAGAGCCTTATCAATAATGTACTACAAATTGTACTACAAATTGTCATCCTTTACCTCCCAAGCTTTTTTCTTATCTGCCAAAGGTCAAGGTTCATGACCTGGAGCAGAAATGCCAGTCACACAGTGAACACTTCCACCAGCTGTCCAAAGAGCTGCTGAATTTCCGCCTGCAGTCAGAACCTGTGAATATCCTTAAAATTAATACCACCCAGATTCCAGATTCCCCGATCCCATCCTCACCAGAGAAGAAACTCTTGCAGGCCATTGTTGGATTTGAAGCTCAACCAGACACAGGTGGGTGTCATCTCACAGCCAAAGCTTATATGACAACATATTCAATTCAGTTTTATTTATATAGTGCCAAATCACAACAACAGTCGCCTAAAGGTGCTTTATATTGTAAGGTAAAGACACTACAATAATAAGAGAAAACCCCAACAATCAGATGACCCCCTATGAACAAATATTTGGCGACAGTGGGAAGGAAAAACTCCCTTTTAACAGGAAGAAACCTCCGGCAGAACCAGGCTCAGGGAGGGGCAGTCATCTGCCACGACTGGTTGGGAGTGAGGGGAGGGAGACACACAGATGCTGCCGCTTGCACATTTTGGTGCAGTGGTAACTGATACACAAATCTGTGACTTCATCCAGATTGCCTCAGTTCATGACAGTGGTAGAAAGAGGAAGAAGATCAGGGGCACTGAAAATAATAGTTTTGGGTCATAACTTTTTTCTCAGAATTCTAGACTTTAATGTCAGAACAAAAATTTAAACTGATATTTTTTTTTTTTGCAGAACTATGAAAAAAAAAAAAAATCAGAAGTCCAAGATTAAAGTCAGAATTCTGAGAAAAAGATTTATAAACTTTATTTTGTTCTGAAGAAAGTCAATCTCAAGTTTTCTCAGAGTATTACTTTCTTCTATTTTAATTGAATGGTTTGATGTATTTACTTGATCGTGAGTGTGGTTTTGTGTGTGCTAATGTAAACGTGTAATATAAAGTAAGTGTTACTAAGACTAGTAGAGTTAAATAGTTAAGTACCAGTGGGGTCTAACCATTCTAAAAAATGTATGCTCTCCTGTTAAAAGCATCTACAAAAATAACTTGAGATCAAAAGGCTTATGATCAGATAAAATGAGAAACAGAGTGATCTAATCCCCAGACAGCTCACATTACAGCTGGATCCACTCACTTCTGACCAGAGGTGGATACCATTAATGTTGATAGAGCTTATTCATGATCAATATCTGCCCTTGATCACAGACCTGATGTATGCCATGAATGTAATTTAACACATTAGTATTCTAACAACACATAGTGCAATCTGCAGAGGTAGCAAATAGAGCTGTATCAGTGATGTAGATTTATACAGTCTGGCACAAACCAAAGGTCTTTGAAGTGCTGAAAATCCTGTTTTATCTGTCTCTTCACTTCAGGCAGAATTCACTTGTGCTTTTGTGCTAATGCATAATATTACATACAGACCACAAGAACGCAGTGATGCAGTTGATCTGTGTTGTTTACTTATTTTTAATTTCCTCAGGGAATTCTGTTTTGTATTTCCTGCATTTTTTTAAAGTCTGTTTTGCAAATAGGAAAGGCTGATAGGGGTGGAATAGCCTTCCAAATGAAGGATGTTAGCTGTACTCTCGCTTCAATAGGAGATCAATGGCTTTGCTTGAAAGAGCACCAAATGGGTGTGGAAGGAAAGGTAGTTACTCTTTATTTGCTATGGAAATCAATGTCTCCCAGGTGATGAGAGTGTGGCAGACACGCCGCTGCTGATCTCCCAGTTCTTGCCCTGCACACCGCAGACTGGAGACAGAGAACCACCAGAACTGCTGTCTGTCAAATCCAGCACTGTGACAACGGAACACCCCATCCACCCCCGACAGTTTACCTCATCAGAGGTGGGTCTGTGGGTCTGATGCCACATCCAAAAATATCGCATTCATGATTAATACATGTATAACCTATTATGCTAATTGTTATAAATAATGAACATAATTAACATAGGTTGACTCACATATTAATATCTTGAAAATTAATAGTTCAAGAGTTGCTACAAACTGATACTTCTTAAATATAATATAGCAAGGTCACTTATCACTGCCAGTCACACTTGCCTTTAATGTAATGCTCTCATTTATGTATAGATGGAGGATGAGGCCAGCCCATCACCCAGGTCCAAATCTCGCTACACAGGCCAGGTCCGCCTTTGCACTGCCCGTTACAGGTGCATAAGACAAGTTCAAAGAGTTGATTTTACTGCACATCTTATCTTTAAGTTTGTGAACATTTTCCTACAAAAATTAATGAAAAAGTCTTTGCTTCTTTAAGTTACAACCCTTATGATGGACCAAATGAGCATCCTGAAGCAGAGCTCCCCCTTGTGGCTGGGAAGTATCTGTATGTGTATGGAAACATGGACGATGACGGCTTCTATGAAGGTGAGCAGTACACAACGGTTGTGTTTGAAGTTGATTTTCAGGTGTAATACACCACTGGCACTAAGCGGCAAGTCAAATTCTGGCATGGTCCTAAATCACAAAAATCTGAAAATAAAACAAAAATTTCTGTAGAGGAGGATGTGTTTTCTTCTATTCAGTAGTCTGTAGTTTTTCCTAAGTGCTTGCCTGCTGTAGCTGATGCAGCTTGATGGTGAAAACAAGTGTATGCACCATTACGTATTGTCTGAAAATGACACAAAAATACCAAGTAGTGTATGCCAGCTCGCATTTATTCCTCACTGGAGTTGCTCTGTTTATTTAATTCCTGCATCATCATGTTTATGTCTGTAGTGCTTTGACTATAACATGCAGCGTGTTGTACATACAACAGACTGTGCGGCATGTGGTATAGGTAAAGTTGCTGTATGTGTACAGTGACACAAGGTGTGTCTGATACGTTTTGTACCCTTGCTGCCTCTTTACATTATGTTGTGTTAAGTATATGTGCCAGACGTGACAGTACAGTAAAATCCAAATGCAATGCTGATGCAGTTATTTATGTAAACAGTGCTGCAATGATGGCAGCTTTTGTCACCCTGATATAGAATATGCCCATCATATGCTTGTTGGCTATATTCATCCTGTGACTGCGCTTTGTCAGTGCATGGTGTCACCAAGAAAAGTTTCTGTGTACTTTTTTATAACTGGTGGCTGGAGTGACTCTCTGTCTAATCTCTTTAGAATTATGAAGGCTTCTCCATCAGAAGCAATCCTAATCCCTCTTGCTAGCAATCCTGCAGCCAGCACAGCCCATCATAGACACAGTAGGACTCAGCTGGCGTGATTCATTAGCTGCGTGCGGTCAGATTGCATGGTATTGTTGAGGGTCCCTGTATTTACCACACAGGAGGGAGACTTGGACTACATACCAAGCTGTTGTCAAGATGGGACCTTGGTCTCTTTTAGTTTGATGACTAATCCAGCAGGGCTCAGCTTAATCATCAGCACACACAAACAACACACACTCACTCAGATACACATGTACAGACACACCAAGATGGTCTTAAGGTCCCCCAGGCCTCTGTGGAAAAAGGGATTGAAGGAAAAGATGATAGGGAGCTTTGTTGAAGACAAACTTATTGCCTTTGGGGAAAAACCCACTGCAAATCTAAGCACTTTTTTTCCCTGCATTGACCGCAGCATCTACATGCTCTGGGGGGTTCCTGGAAATGTTCAAACGCTGAAGTTCTTAGAAATGTTGAAAGGAGTGTTTTCTAAGTTGTGTGTTGGAGTATGAAAGATAGCATCAGAGAACCTGTGGTGAATCTTACATCTTAGGGAATAGAACATGCTGTATGTTTACATATCTTCCACCTCTCACTCAGTGACTCATTCCCACCTTGCAAGGAAAAATGCTCTCACTGATTGTTATGTGTATTCAAGTTATTGCTTTCCTTTTGTCTTTGTGTTGTAAGCAGCCTTTAGAGAAGCTTAATTTTAACATTTGCAGGAGGCATCAAAGAGGGAAGTTGTGCTTTCCTAAAGAGACATTTATTAAATAGTAGCAGGAGTTACTGGTAGCTAGCTTTATGCTTTTAAATTATCAATATAAACATGAAAAATGAAGACCATATTTGAGTCATTTTCTACCTTTGTGTCTGTACTTGTTTATGCATGACAGGGGAGCTGCTGGATGGCCAAAGAGGACTTGTTCCTTCCAACTTTGTGGAGTTTGTCCAGGACAAGGAAAAACTAGCCATTCAGGGTAGAGAGGGAGGGGAAGACCTGGGCTCACTTGAGCATACATCCCTAGCCTTGATGGCTGTGGATGGGGGTGCCTCCCAGGATGGTCTCTTAAGCTCAGCAAATGCCTTGGTTCCCTGTAGCAATGGGACAGGTGGGCCATTGGATCCTGAGGACCTGGCTGAAGATGTTGTGCCTTACCCCAGAAAGATCACCTTGATCAAGCAGCTGGCACGGAGCGTCATCGTGGCTTGGGAGCCTACACTAGTGCCTTTGGGCTGGGGTAACATCTCTAGCTACAATGTGTTAGTAGACGGGGAGCTTCGTGCCAATATACCATATGGTGGTCGGACCAAGTGTTTGCTGGAGAAGCTGGACCTGGATGGCTGCGTTCATCGTGTGTCAGTGCAAAGTGTCACCGATCGGGGCTTATCAGATGAGCTGCGCTGCACCTTGCTGGTGGGAGCCAATGTGGTGGTGGCACCGTGTGGTCTGCGTGTGGATGACATTCAGCGTGACACTGCCGAGCTCTCTTGGTTGCCTAGCAACAGTAACTATGCTCACACTGTGTTCTTAGATGGGGTAGAGCACGCAGTGGTAAAACCGGGAAGATATAGACTACGCTTCCACAACCTGAAGCCCCTGACAGTTTACAAAGTGACAGTGGTGGCGCAGCCCCACCAGGTGCCCTGGCAACTGCCGCTGGAGCAGAGAGAGAGGAAGGAAGCTGGCGTGGAGTTCTGCACTCAGGCAGCAGGTCAGAAAGGTTAATTATTATCCACAGAGCTACAATATCAATAATGCACAGCTTAACAGCTGAAGATTACTTTTACAAGTTTATAACAGAACAGATAGCGTTTATATAATGCTATCTGTTCTGTTTCAATTAATTCTGTTGTCAATGCTCATATAAAACATCATATAATATTAATTCTAATGATATTGTACTGTGCTCTAGAATAGTACAGCACCACATTTCTTTACCATGTCGTTGTTGTGTATTGTATTTTGTCTAGGTCCAACACCATTTTGCAGAACAGGTCAGAACAAAGCTTCAGTGCTGGGCTGGGTTTCCCATATGTTTCAGCACTCAATCTTTTTCTATTGGAAGCCAATGGGCAGAGATGCCATTAGTGCTTTGACAGATTTTGTAGAGAGGGTCATATCATGAAACAGAGAATGACTGTGTCATATTGTTCAGTATAAGCAGTTTTATAGAAATGCGGGCAAAATCGCATCTTGGTATGTTTCTGAGATTGACAACCATTTACAAACAAGTCCTTTCAAAATGCAAAACAATTTGTTCCTTGAGACCAAATTTGCGTGCAATTTTGCCCAAGTTTGCTGCACAGAGCACATCACTAATTAGCGAATTGCCAAGCATCACAAGATATGATCAATAATTACTATGATGAGTCATTTCCTCAGCCTATAGCCTAGCCTGGCATAACCAGTTCTATATAAAGCAGTGCCCCTCCACTGCTCACTGAAATGACCGTTTTCTATCAGTGTGCATTTGCTTCTGCTCGAATGCAGTTGTGCATGTTTTATTCAGTTTTCAAAATGATCAGAAAACAAATATTGAGCTGTAATCAGTATCCCTGCATGCGGCGACAACAGTGTGTATCTTTTGGTGACCCCGGAGCTCACATTGTTTTGTGTTAAAATACTAGATATAAGGAATAGAGACCTAAAATAGAGTTTTGAAAATATTGAGCAAAACTGCTACTACTGTATCATTTCATTTTTCAGTTTGACTGAAGAGTATGTTAGGTTAGGAAATACTAGTGTTGTGCACAAATAACTCACCAAATAACTCACCAAATGACAAAACACAACATGCAGTGTCTTGTGAATGTTTCCCACCAGCAATGTCAAGCTATCAAGTAGTCCGCATGAACTGTGTATCTCTACAAAATATAAATAAGCTGTTATGCAATCATGAATTTAGATGCAAGGCAAATTATAAATTGCCCCCACCCCACCCCACCCCACCCTACCTCCTCACTTCCTCTTTTGTGTCTGGGCACTTTTGTGCATGGTGGTGTGTGTGTGTATGTATTTGTGCATTTGATTGAATGCTTCACATCATTCCTCCTATTGTTTTTAATCCTACTTGTATTAAATTGGTAAATTGTAAGAGATTATTTTTCTTACATTGGATTGGTTACCTCCCAGGGCCTCCGCTGCCTCCCCAGGATGTTCAGGTGCTCTGTGGGCAGGCTCCAGGGGTCCTGCAGGTCCGCTGGAAGCCCCCCATCCTCTCTCCCACAGGCACATCCAATGGGGCAAATGTCATTGGTTACGCAGTCTGCACTAAAGGACAGAGGGTGAGTTAGCATATCTTGGTTTCATCTGCCAAGACTAGATTTTAATACTATCTCATTCTTTTAAAAGAAGGCATAATTAGTGATCACACAGCACTTATCTTGCTTTATAGGCATTGCTCATGATATATTATGCTCTGTTAAAAGGAACTACAGTAGTTTGTGGATAAACCCTAAGCATATCGGATATATATTGCAAACATCTACATGCTCTAAGAGAATACAGTACAGTATTTACAACACTGAGTGAAATGTTTAATCATGCTTAATCCAGGAAAAACATGAGAATATACACCACAGATGGGACATTAACAGCCTCTGAGTGTGGCATTATGTCATTGCCACCAGTCTACACAGCACTGCCACCTACTTGTGATTAGCATTCGTGCAGGGCTCTCAGTCTGAGTGCTGTGAATGTCTTGAAAAGGTCTCTCACTCCCTCTGGTGACTGCCAAAGTAAATCAACACAGAACACTTGAAAGGGTAAATCAACATTCAACCACCGTGGGTAGAAACCTGCTTCTGAGCTGCCCCTCTGGGTGGAAAACTTAAGAGCATTTTTTTCCCAGCATAATGAATCAAATTAAAGCAGGTATATTGGCATTTTAGCTAGGAAATGCCTTAAGTGAAATCACTTACCCGACACTATAGGAAAATGCATGGGGCCTGTCAAATTTTTATAGCTGGATTCATCCATGTTTTTATACTGCCAATGAATTGACTGATAATATTTCAGCTGTTGTTAAAATGAAACTGCAGCCTCTGTTTATGTTAACACTGTTTTTTTTGTTTTTTTTAAAAATCTAGATAGCTGAGGTGTTGTTCCCTATGGCAGACTATGTTACGGTTGAACTGACAAGGATTCAATGCCTCGAGGCCAGGGAAGTCATCGTTAGGACACTGTCCGTCCAGGGAGAATCCCAGGACTCCCAAGTTGCTGCCATTCCAAACAACCTGCTTGTGCCTCTACCTCCGCTTCCTCTACCACCGCCAGTGCATCCTCACGCAGGCCCTCCTCCACAGCCCCATGCCCAACCTCTCCTCCAATCTCCTCACCTTCCTCATCCTACACCCCAACTTCCTGCTCCACCCCACGGACAACAACTGCCACCCCATCCTGCACATGTTCAACCCCACCCCAGACTTCCCCATCAAGGTGGACTCCCGCAACCCCAGCTTCATCTCCCGCATCCCCACCCGCAGCCCCTACATCTCCAGCCTCGCCCACCCCACCAGGGTTCCAGGCCCCAGCACCAACTGCCTCCGCTGCCCCACCCCCACCCCCACCCCCACCCCCACCCTATACCTCTGAGACCAGTAAGTGCCAGAGACCTGGATGCCAAAGAGCACACGGCCCATCACGGGGGAGCTATTCTACCTGGCCAGCCTGGCTGGGCCCCTACACGCTCTCCTTCTGCCCAGCCTCCTGTGCCCATGCAAGGCCATACCCTTGAGGCCCCGCCCCCTGCCAATCCACGGTCTCCCTCACCCCAGAGAATTCTTCCTCAGCCCAGAGGCACACTTATCCCAGACACTGTGGCCAAAGCCATCGCCCGAGAAGCAGCTCAGAGGGTGGCAGCAGAAAGCGGCAAGGTCTGATGACAACATCATAGATGCTTAATGTTAATTATGTTACACATTTTGACATAACTGTCAATAAACTGTTACTCCAATGTGAATTTAGAATAGTTCAAGAATAGAAATGAGAGACTTTCACAGCTAGTTACATAACACAACTGTAATTAGTATACTAAAAGTATATTTAATATATTTAGTATGCTAAAACATAAATACACTGTTAACACTGTTTTTGTTACTTTCCTATGTATACATAATGTTTTCAGGGAGACAGAAGGCAAGGGAGATATGGAGAACAGGGTCATTCATTTCACCAGCATCACTCTGATGAGGAAGAGGATGATGAGGAAGGGCTTGCACGTGGTCGTCGGAGAGGACCCTCAGTTGATGAGTTCCTCAGAGGCTCTGAGCTGGGGAGGCCGGTAAGACCCATGTGATAAGTGACAGATCTTAACTTCAGCACCAGCGCGTGTTTCAGTGGAAAAACCTCCTCACATGCGTGCGCCTGGACGTGTGTGTGCATGTATGTCTGAGTGGTTGCATGCGTACACACTCCTCAACCCGTGTCTTTACATGTGTTCACGTGGGCGTGCTGGCCTTATCCATGTGTGTTTGGTGTGTGCATGTATATATGTTTGTATGTGGACTTAATCGTGTCTGTTCGTTTGTGTGTGTAACTACCAAAAGCCTCACTATAGTCACAATGAAGATTATCACAGCGAAAGCAGCCGGGGCTCTGACCTGTCTGACATCATGGAAGAGGATGAGGAGGAACTGTACTCTGAGATGCAGCTGGAAGAGGGACGTCGACGCAACTCGCACAACACACCCAAGGTGCAGTTCTTTGCACTTATCCAAGCAAATTAATTATTATTCAGTGAACTGCACAGGCACAGATACTTCAGCTGAGACTGCTGCCTTGCTTTTGATATGTGTTATTAGTGTGTGTGCTGAGTTTAATTCAAATTTATATAGAAAGAAAAAAGCCAATGGATAGAGGGGCAGATGCAGTGGGTTTGACAATCTCAGTACCGTAGATAGAGATAATGAAAGCTCCTGGGTTTGAATCTTTCGGCACCATGGAGACAGGCATAACATTATGACCACCTGCCTAATGTTCTGTTGGTCCCCCTTTTGCTGCCAAAAGAGCCCTGACCCATTGAGGCATGAACTCCACTAGACCCCTGAAGGTGTGCTGTGTTATATGGCACCCAAATGTTCAGAATCTGAATCAGAATCAAGTTTATTGTCATTATATGTCAGACATATAACGAAATGGCGTTCCAGAAAGCCCATCCAAGAGATAAGTGTCTGCGGCCTTGCAGCCATCAAAGGCGCTGCTGTCTGTTAGCAACAGATCCTTTAAGTCCTGTAAGTTGCGAGGTGGGGCCTCCATGGATTGTACTTGTTTGTCCAGCACATCGACTGGACTGAAATCGGGGGATTTTGGAGGTCAAGTCAACACCTTAAACTTGTGCTCCTCAAACCATTGCTGAACCATTTCTGCTTTGTGGCAGGGCACATTATCCTGCTGAAAGAGCCACCAGGGAATACCGTTTCCATGAAAGAGTGTACATGGGTTGCAACAGTGCTTAGGTAGGTGGTATGTGTCAAAGTGACATCCACATGGATGGCAGGACCCAAAGTTTCCCAGCAGAACATTGCCCAAAGTACTGCACTGCCTCCGCCAGCTTGCTTTCTTCACATAGTGTATCCTGGTGCCAGGTGTTCCCCAGGTAAGCAATGCACACTCATCCGGCCATCCTGGTGATAGAAAGAAAACGTGATTCATCAGACAAGGCCACCTTCTTCCATTGCTCTGTGGTCCAGTTCTTCTCATGTGTCCATTGTTGGCGCTGACAGGGGTCAGCATGGGCACCCTGACTGGTCTGCAGCCATGCAGCCATGTATGTCCATCACCCTGTTGCTGGTTTACCAATGTTCCTTTCTTGGACCACTTTTGATAGATACAGACCACTGCAGACTGGGAACACCCCACTGCAGCTTTGGAGATGCTTTGACCCAGCTGTCTAGCCATCACAATTTGGCCCCTGTCAAACTTGTTCAAATCCTTATGCTTGCCCGTTTTTCCTGCTTCTAACACATCAACTTTTAGGACAAAATTTTTACTTGCTCCATAATATATCCCGCCCATTAACAGGTGCCATGATAATAATCAGTGTTATTCACTTCACCTGTTAGTGGTCATAATGTTATGCCAGATTAGTGTGCGTGTGGTTGGCAGATGCCAGTGTTTCACTGTTTTCAGTGCTGCTTTGATGAACACGTGACTTTATGCCTCTACAGTTGCTAATGATTCCACTTTTTTTTAATCGTGTCATCGCAGAAACTACAGAAGCTTATTTTACTTCAGTGAACAAACATGTCAGTGTAGAAAAATGCAATCTTCAAAGTCTGGACCAGCTGCTCCATTTGCTGCTGCGAGAAAGCTCCTTGAATTTATCAGAAACACAGATAGAAATAGAGAGAGAGAGAGAGAGAGAGAGAGAGAGAGAGAGATTGTGTTTTTCTCTATTGGAGTGCCATGCAGTGAAACAGCGATAGACTGGATTTGATTAAAACACAGACAGAAGACAGAACTTGGAGAGACCTAAAGAGTGAGACTGGGTTGCAAAGATTAACGTGACAAAGGGAGCCGTAATGCTGAGGGGTGTAACCTAGGCTGCAATGACCAGTATCTTTGCCTTTCTTTTTTTTGGTGAATAATTTTTACAAAGTTTAATGAGTAGAATGATACTAGTTGCTTCTTAATTTTGTAATGGTGATATCTCCCATGGGCTTGTGCGTGTCTGAATGTGAGTCTACTTGTGCGCGTCTCTGTTTCAGTGCCTGCCTGTAAGTTCTGCATGATTTTGTTTACATACAGTTTGTATGAGTATGCTTGACGTGCACTTTTTCATGCACCGTTTACCAGTATGTCCATGATTCTGTGAGCAACTCATGATTGCTTTATGTCTGGGAATGCTTTCTATGTTTGTGTGTATTTCAGACAACCACCCCTGTTGGAGGCCGCCATGATCGGGATAGTGGGAGACGAGTACATCATGGGGGTTCCCAGCCTCAGAGACGACCTCTAATGGTCCCCTCAATTGGTCAGTATGGGCAGATAGATTCATTTTTAGGTTTTCTGTGCCTATAGTGCAGTAACATTTGTTACTTTTTAAAGCCTTCATGAGCTTCTTTGTGTCTTCAGATCACCTTTGTGTCTGTGAACCATGCTCATACCCTTCAGTACCTTGACTTTGATCTTCCAGAGATTATTATTATTATTAAACTGCTGCACACTGTTGCAGGACTCAGTGATATGTTAATCTACTCTGACAGTGAAGGATAGAAATGCAACAAGAAATTTCCATTATTTGTTCAGTGCATATTTATTAGTGCCTGTTTTAGGAGGCAACACAAATCTTCACTTAACATTTTGGGGGGAGAAAGTAGACTTTTTTATTTGTAACCTCATCACCTTCTAACTGGTATTTCCTGTAGAGGTAACCTCTGAGAATAACAGTGAGGGAAACCTCTCTCCCAACACCGAGGATGTTTACTATGGCAGAGTAGCGCGACACAGGACGTGGTCATCCCGCAGGCACATGGGCAGCACGAGGTCTCCCCATGGTATGTGCCTGCAGTCCTGTTTTTACCACCACAGCATGGCAACAAAAGTGCCACCAGCACCTGGCAAACGGCAATAAATAGCTGTGGACACTTGCAAATGCAAATGTAATTTTGTCTTAAAAAAATAATAGTTATTATTATGCTTACAGTTGAACAGCATGACTGCACTGCATTGAAATGGTGGACCCACTGGCAAGCAGTACTTTGGGCCCAGGATCAACATTTCCACAGTTGCAGATGATAAATGATTGACTGACTGTTCAGGGAATGTCTCACAACACTGCACTGAGCACCAGACGCCTGCTAAAACCCTTCCCTTTGTGATACAGCCACACCTACTACACCAATCATGCATGAAACTCTTAAGAGATGACAGTGGTAGGCACTAAAGAATGACCACATTGCCATTG
>JASGAU010409987.1:25396-39677 GCA_030220045.1 Australoheros facetus
CCCCCCAACCTTGAATTAGGATAAATGGAAGAAAATGGTTGGATAGTGTATCAGTGATGTCACAAAGAAGTTATGCTTAAGAAATGTGATTAACAATTCATGATTCATGACTTTAGTAGCTTAGTTGTTGCATTATTAATGTATTGTTCTTACACTTAATTTGTGCATGTTTCTGACAGTTCATGAGGTTTTACATCAAAGAGGAATTCTTTCTTGTGCACGACACCATGTATGAATTCAAACATAAAAAATCTTAATATTAAAAGAAATTACATGCACTGTAGCATGTGTGTATGTGTGTATTTGTGGATGCATGTGTGCGCGCTGCAGAAAATAGTTCACTGGGTCACATATTTCTTCCTGCATGGTGAGAGGCACAATTATGGCTCGATGAGAAAAGTGAAATCTGTCATGCAAATACTGGATGATCAAATCAGTAAGACTTATTAAGCTCCTCTCATTGATTTCCTGTGACTGAAGCACGGCATCGCAAATTTGCTTATCACAGAAGTGGTGTTCACTGTATGCAGCAATAAGTTTTGCTAATGATTTTTACATTTTGTTGAAGTGACTTACAATCACTGGCTTACCTTCAGAAGTTTACATCATAGTAGTAGAAAAACACATTTAAACTTACTTTGCATTATGAAATGTGATAATGTAAATGTCTTCTACTCAGTATTTGGGCCACATTTCTATTAGTTTATTGTCTTGTGAGGTTGGATGATGGGATTTTTTTTTTGTCTTTTATGTGCTGAAGATGGCTACAGGGATCGGGATCGCCGCTCTCCCCCGTACTATGATGAGTCAGAGCCTGAGGAGCTCTTTAGGATCTTTGTGGCCCTCTTTGACTACGATCCTCTGTCCATGTCCCCCAACCCAGATGCAGCTGATGAAGAGCTGCCCTTCAAAGAGGGGCAGATCATTAGGGTGGGAGTTTTTTATTTTTATTTTTAAGTGTTTAAGATGAATCCAAACTATTAAAATAAACAAAAATGTCACTGAAATGACTTTTGTGGTCCCCACCATAAAGAAAATAGACCTTTAAACACTGCTCTGTCACGCTCTTACCTATCAGGTGTATGGTGATAAAGATACGGATGGGTTTTACAGAGGTGAAGTGAAGGGCAGGATGGGGCTGATCCCCTGTAACATGGTGTCAGAGATACGAGCAGATGATGAAGAAACCATGGACCAGCTCATCAAACAGGGCTTTCTGCCGCTCAGCACCCCTGTGGATAGAATAGGTACCATACAAGCATGCTTATGCTCACAAGATATATGTGTTTGACACAGTTAAAAAACGGTTAAATACTATGAAGGAAAACATGTAACGAAACGCTTCCTGTTAAAATGCTGTTTATAATTCCCTTCAGAGCAGAACAGAAGAGGCCTGCGTCGAGATCAGGCCTCCAGGAGGATGGTGGCTCTGTATGACTACGACCCCAGAGAGAGCTCTCCTAATGTTGATGTTGAGGTATCACTGACTGGATGAACTGCTCAACGGACAAATATTTATTGAGCACTTTGTGCAATGCACAAACATCTCTCATAGCATATCTGTCATCAACTACTACAACCCACCTTAAACTTCCATCTTTTTACAAACACTTTTATGTGCTTTTAAAATTAGTCTCAGATTAGAGTAATCTCACTCAAACTCAAAAACACACACAAAAAAATCATCCAAAAATAGCAAATTTGTGTAGTATGTAGTATATAAGCAGACAGAATTTACAGCTTAATTCAGTCTGTTTGTCTAGACTGAACTAAGGTGTGAAAATTTAACTTTGATTGCATTATTTGTGTATCCCTTTCTGTATCTCTGTATCTTAATAGGCTGAACTCACATTTTGCGCTGGTGACATCATTGCCGTGTTTGGAGATATTGACGAAGATGGTTTCTATTATGTGAGTGCTGCTTGTCCATGTTTCCGCTGTTAGCTGTTAACTTCTGATATCTTGCAAGCAAGATATCAGAAGTTAATCCTTTAACAGTTCTGGGATTTTTTTTAATCATCAGGCAAAGTCAGCTTTGTTATTTCCCCCATTAACTGTTGTTATTGTAAGCTTAAGATAATTGGCTACAGTTTTATGTCTACTGTACAGACATGAAGATGGTATTGATCTTTTTATCAAACCAGTTCCTAAAATGTGAAACTACTCCTTTAAAGCTTCAGTCTCTTAAGATTTCAGTCGACTTGTGGTAACAGCAATTGTTTTGATTAACAATTAACAATATCCAATATCCTATTTGATTAACAATATTAGCAGTAGCCAACTCATGTTTTGCCTCTTAGAAGGTTTTAATGTGAAGCTGTAGCAGAAAGAAGTGCTCAGCTTGCATTGACAGTAACTTCAAACACCATTTTATTTTAGGAAATGTGGCCACTGGCACATAGTTTGTTATAGATACTAAACAAAACACCAAAATAAAAGTCACTGGACACTTTATTAGGTACACCTTCCATGTTGGGCCCCCTTTTGCCTTCAGAATGGCCTTAATTCTTTCTTGAACAGATTCATCACGGTGCTGGAAACATACCTCAGAGATTTTGGTCCAGATGACATGAAAAGCATCACACAGTTGATTCAGATTTGCTGGCTGCACATCCATGATATTAATCTCCTGTTTGTCCACATCCTAAAGGTGCTCTATTTAATTGAGATCTAGTGACTGTGGAGGCTATTTGAGTACAGCAAACTTAGTGATGTTCAAGAAACCAGTTTGAGATGATTTGAGCTTTGTGACATGTTATCCTGCTGGAAGCAGCCATCAGAAGATTGGAACAATGTGGTATGGAAATGGGATGGACTTGGTCAGAAACAGTGTTTAAGTAGATGGCAATATTTTTTTAATCTTATCTTGTCCAATTTTGGTGTAGCCTCAGCGTCCTGCAGTGTGGTCTTCTGCTGCTGTAGCCCATCTGCTTAAAGGTTTGACGTGTTGTGCTTTCAGAGAAACTTTCAGTGATTTTGTGAGTCACTGTTGCCTGTCTATCAGCTTGGAGCAGTCTGGCCAGTCTCCTCTGACCTCTGGGGTCAATGAGGCATTTTCAACCAGACAACTGCTGCTCTCTGGACATTTTCTCTTTCTGGATCATTCTCTGTAAACCCCAGAGATGGTTGTGTGGAAAAATCATAGATCAGCAGTTTCTGAAATACTCAGACCCGCCAGTCTGGCACCAACAACCACGTCACGGTCAAAGTCACTTAAATCACCTTTCTTCTCTGTTCTGATGCTTGGTTTGAACCTCAGCAGGTCATCTTGATCATGTTTACATGCCTAAATGCTTTGAGTTGCTGCCATGAGATTGGCCAACTAGATATATATATTAACAAGCAGTTGAACAAGTGTCGCTAATAAAGTGGCCAGTGAGTGTACTTGAAACAGATGGATAAGAAGATATGAGAGAAGCAATTGAGATAAATTGGAGGCCATATGTAATATAAATAATTTGATATGTTGTGTCCACAGAATGAATTGCATTATGTTCAGTTAGCTGTGGCAGCTGCACAGAAATGGCATAATCTTGTTATGAATCAGTATTCTGTGAGTTGTGTTTATGCCTCCTCTCCTCTCTTCATTTCTTTCCACAGGGTGAGATCAACGGCCACCGCGGTTTGGTTCCCTCTAATTTCCTGGAAGAAGTGCCTGATGATGTGGAGGTGTATCTGACTGATACTCCATCCCACTACCCTCAGGAAGAGCCCACTAACCGGCCCCCTACCAACTCCGCCCCCGCTGTCTCAGAGAGCAAACGGGTACATCATCATCGCCGCTCTCAGCGCTAGGCCCTGTGTCCATACATCCTCCTTCCTCTCTCTTGATTTCCGTCTCTCGCTTCCTCCACTTGCCGTCTGTGTGCTGTTCATTGTGTGTGTTTGTCCATGTGGTGACAGTGGTGACTAAACAGACTAACACCCCCCCCCCCTCACCCTTTGGAAAAAAGGGACAAAATCCAGTGTTAACACCTTTCTGAGTCTCAGAGAAAGGAAGAAGCAAAGCCTGACATGGACAGAGAGAGGATAGACTGTGGGCGCTCTGCAGGTGGTAAATGCATGTAGCACTGGTTAAGGGGGACTTGAAAAAGGCTCATTCTTTACACAAGATAATTTGGGACCTTTTTGCACTGAAACACAAACTCAAATTGTGGTTATTGTGTATAATAATATTAATGATAAAGATAATAAGTGCTTTATTAACACATAAAAATTGCTACCCAATGACATTGAAAGAAATTATTTAAGAAGAAAAAAAGATAAAAGCATGCCTTTTTCAAACTTGATACATTTTATAGTAACTTTCTTGGCTCGACTGCTGTATTTCCTTAAAGAGGCTTTGTTTCTTTATGTATATTGCACACACATCAGATCTATTTTTCAGCCCTGGTGACAGTGGATATGCCATGTTTGCTCTGAGCTCGAGGGACAAAACTATCCACAGCACTGAGAAGTCCATACTGTATTGTTACAATGGAACAATAAAAGAAAACAATTGGATATTAAAAACATTCGTGCTCTGTGTTCATGTGTGTCGTTGGTGTTGTTGGTGTTTTTAGTTGTCATAGTGGTGTGGGTTTTACCGACAGTGACAATGCTGCCACATCTGATTTCTTTTTTGTTTTTCCTCACCCGCTTGGCAAAACAAAACAAACAAGCAGAGGAAGATTGTTCATTTCACGTCATAAATGGCTCTGTCTGCCTTGTACAGTAAGTTGACAACTCGAGATACCAGACTCGCTGCGCTAATGCACACAGCTTGTGGTTGCAGCAGAAGATTTTAAATGCCACAATATATTACGAAAGCACTTGTCAAGGCTTTCTGTAATGCCTCATTTCATGATTCGGATCAGGGCAATTTGTCTTTTCTCTTTGTTTTTTATTCGAATGTGAAGGTGACATCATCATTGATTAAAATATTTGGCTCACTTTAGTCAGAGGGATCCCTTTTGTCATCCTTAGGTTTTATATGGATGACATATGACACCAAATTGCTCACAATTTGGACTAGTTTTTAGATTTCACTATATGAAAATATCTTAATCTGAAATAGCAGCTGCTGCATTAGATGATAAGTCTGGTATCTACAGTTGTGTCCCTGGGTGTTGTACTGTATATAACTGTACTGTATATTCCCTCATGGCCTATTGATGGTGGACTTCTTCGGCTCTGTGGTGTGCTGATGTTGTGCTCAACATTTGATGGCTTGCTCCTCAGTGTAATTTCCATGTGTGCAATCTGTGTGAGTGTGCGGCTGAGGCATTACACAATGTTTTGCAGACCCCAGTCTGTTTATGGACTTTGTTAATGAAGACCTATTGTTTGTATAGGGACAAAAAGCAAGTCCACATAACATAAATCTTAAATTTTATTTTTAGGTTAAAATTTAGGTGAAGTAGCAGTTAGAATTAAGGTTAAAGTAAGTCTGCAGGAAAGGAATGTGAGTCCCTGTAATTTCCTCTGAAGTCACCGGATCACAAATCTGTGCATGTGTGTGCAAAAACATATCTCTACTATCTACTATCAGTTTAATCCAGATTAACAGGCAGACACACAGTACCTAGGTTTGGTCAGCTTTACACTACTGCAGTTTATTGGGGTAAAATTCGATCTTTAGAATATTGTAGCCCTAGAAGGGCAAACCGCACCTACTAGGTCAAAAAAAATCACAGCAGGCCCTGCTCAGGCTGGAGCAGTTGATATTATCAGTTAGTAAAAAATAAACATTAATTTCATAGAGAACTGGAAACCTAAAATTATTTTTCACTTTACGTGATTTTTATGCTTTAGAAAAAATGGTTTAGGCAGCGATTTCAGGGGATTTAAGACTTAATCTTACAAAAGTGTTAACTGTAGTACTGTAGAGTGCAAAGTCTTGAGCCACCTGTGATTTCTTTATATTTTCCTAGGAAAATGGGAAATAGGTACAGTGATACTGTATATTGAAATGTGCAAACATAAATGGAAATACAGTAAGGCAAAAACAGAGTTACCACATGTTGAAAGTGGAATGACCACCTTTATTCTGCAACACAGCCTGAACTCTGTTAGGAAGCTTTCTTGTAGTTTCTTTAACCCTTTCCAGAATTGTTCTCCAGGCTTCCTGAAGAACATCCAAAGCTCTTCTTTGGATGTTGGCTGCCTTTTGTTCTGGTCTCTGTCAGGATGATCCCATACTGCTTTAATAATGCTGAGGTCTGGCACACAGCCCCAAACCGTGACAGAGCCTCCACCATGTTTTACAGATGGCTGTAGACACTCGCTGTTGTATTTCTTTCCTGACTTCTTTTGTACATACTGATGATGATTTAAACCAAAAGCATTTGGATTCATCACTCCATCAGACCTGTTTCCACTGATTTTTAGTCCAGTTCTTGTGTAATTTGGCATACCTCAGCCTTTCCTCCCTGTTTCCCTTCCTTAAGAGCAGCTTCTTGACAGCCACCCTTGCACTGAGACCATTTCTGATGAGGCTTCAGTGAACAGTAGATGGATCAACTGAAGGGCCAGATGCAGCTCTCAGGTCTTGTGACAGATGTGCTGGATTTTTTCCCCCATATTTCTTAAGGACATAGGCCTGTCACGTCTTCTTTTGTGCTTCACTTATCCAGTTATGTGAAAATTTTTAAGAACACTGCACGAGATGTGTCAAGTTTTTATCTAATAGCTCTTTGAGAGTCACCTTATTGCAAAAATATTATTTCATGCCTGTCAAATTGTATTATCTTTTTCATAGATTCAACTAAAGAAATGAGGGAAAAAGAGATGTTTTTGTGACAGGCTGCTAGTAACAAAGTATTTAAAGATACAATTTAAAATTGGTTCTTTGCTAAATTGTCTGTTATGTGTAGACACAACACTGGTTCATCTCTTGAATTAGGTGCCTTTTTTTAATGCTTGAATGATTAATGGGTCAGTGTTAAATGACTTAACAAACAAAAAAATATTCTTGTGGTCCAGTAGAAGGAATGGATTGAAGATGGGTGAAAAAGCAGCTAATGTCCAAAGAAAAACTTTGAAGGATCTTCAGAAAGCCTGGAGAACTATCGCTCAAGACCACTTTAAAACATTACAAGAAAGTCAGGCTCTTTGGAATCATACATAAAGATAATACTGTACACAGTAAATCTATTAAAAATAGACGGTAGACAGAGTTTAGCTAAGGAAACATACACATGGAAAGGTTTAGTGTTGCAGTATGACAGTTTGTTCATTTGTAATATGCTGCCCCATGCCTCCATACCTTCCCACCACTTCTCTTCCCAGGGTACCACAGAAACCACCGAAGCAGTCAGCAATGACACCGCACCTGACCGGGCACCGTCTCCGATTGTTCGCCCCCTCCTCCCCGGAACCATGAGGCCCCTCAGCCCTGCAAGGGGTCCCCACGTCCCACTGGACCCCCGGGACTCCCAAGATTTGGCAAACAAGAAGAAGAAAGGACTGCTTTCCAAGGGAAAGAAACTTCTGAAGAAACTCTCCCCTGTGAAATAAAAAAGAAAAAAAAAAGTACAGTAAGTGCACATACTGGGCTCTGTATATTGCATCCATACAATCAACTCTGTTCTAACAACATGGGACAGAGAGGATGTGAACTGTGTCTCCTGGACTGCATGAGCCTGTTTGAATACAAGTGATACAAAAAAATAAAGTTGAGTGATGGATAGAAATCGATTATGTACAGTGCAGTACCAGAATCAAGAGCGAGGTCACTTGCAGACACAAAATCATATAACTTTGATGTATTTTAAATCAAGGGGATGATTAAAAAAAAAAAAAAGACAAACTAGGATTTTCATGACATAGCTTTCTGTTTTTGTTATCATTAGACAAAAATAATTTTGACATTTGTTTTAAGCAGGGTATCAAAACTGGTTGCAAAACTTTCCAAAAGTCTTTTCTCAGCATAAAAAAATAAAAAATTGGAGTAATGATGTCATTACAATGAAACAGGCACCATGCTCGTCTAAGAAGATCTCAAAAAGACTACACTGTTATTGAGGCATTCTGTGAAGTAATGCTGGCTGCTAACAAAATCCTTTATTTAGTGCAATATCATAGAGAGGCGGTAGCATATGTGGGAATAAGACACATTTCCACTTGTACCTGTGATTCAGCGGAAGTTTTTTCTTTTTTTTTTTCCGAGATGAAAGGAATTTTAAAAAGAAGAACAGATTGGCAACAGGGCATTAACATCAGAAACACCAGGCAAGTTTAGCTGTCTCAGTGGCCTTTATGAAAACGATATGAGCGCGACATTCCTCGTTTGATAACAAGGTTGACTTAACTCCAGGTTTTTCTTTTATGACGGGCCACTTGTGCTTTGCCATTTTGGAGAATTAAACAAAGAGCGATAATGTTTGTTGTCATCGCTGTCAAACTGTCATGAAACGCCTAGTTCAAGGCAAAAATTTTGTGTCTATCTTCCTATTGCACAAAGGTGGGTGTTTTGTCTGACGATTGGTAAACAACATATTTTGTGTGCCTGTGTGTGTGTGCGTGCGTGTGTGTACTATACTGTATGTGCGTATGTGACACATTCATATTTTGCACCTTTCATATTTCCTGTTCACTTGCATTTTTTTTTCCTGAAGGAGAGGCCGTGTAGTTATTGGTCCTGTGTTCTAGTGATGTGCTGCTACCTCCATTGCCTGTGCATTGTTTAGTTCATGCTGATGTTCACTGGTGTTCAAAGACAGTGGATCACCATGAAATTTCACATTTGTAACCCATAGGCTAATGATATAATTATTAAATTACTAACACAGTTATTAATAGTAAAAGCAAAGCAAAGTATTATTTGACAGACGTAGTTAAAATATTTCGACCCTTACGTAGCGGCTCATTTCTGCACCTGATAAACTTGTGATCAAACACAAAGCACGACTTCCTCAAGTTCACAAATGTTTCTTTCAGGCACCTGCAGATGCCACAAGATGCCAACATTTCTTAAGATGATTAAGGTTTTGGTGATGCACCTTCTTTTGAAACCAGTGAGGGACATGCTGAAGCCTCATAAAAACTGGAAATCAAAATGTTAAGATGTGCATTGTTCTCATCTACCTGATGTCTTTGGAGAAAACTTAACTTTTTAACTTAAGTACACATTTTGTATTACTTACCTTTATGCCCATGACCTGTACTTACATTATATAAGGAATATACCATGCTAAATCAATGTTACACAGCTATTCGAAGGGTATCTGGTGCATAACAGATTTTTGCTTTATTCCCAAAATGTTGAATTATAAAAAAAGGAGTGTGAAGTGATTCCACTTGATACTGTCAATATTTTCATTGTTCTGTTACTGATTGTTGACTCTCTGAATGTTTTATGTGTTTAATCAAGTTCTGAAAAACAAATTTATTTGCACAATGCCACTGAAAGATTGGCACCATTAAAGTATGATCAGATCAACAGACACTTAAAATCACTGTTGCACCAACTGTCTAATTAGCCAGTTTCTTATTTAACGAATTCTTAGTGTTAATACTACACAGACAGATCAGGCTGCACGGAGACAAAAAATTGTAACAGAATAGGAATTGAAGGTTTTTTTTGTGTGTGATTGGTGCAACTGAATGCCAGACTATTTTTTTCTCTTCTTTTGAGCCGTTTGAAAGCGGTTTTCTGTCTTTGTGTTTTATCCTTTGATAGTTTGGATATCCTGTTTGATTGGAAAAGCTGTAGCTTAGCAAGCTGACCAAATTCGAAACAAAACCCTTGAAATGAAGAAAAAAAAAAAAAAAAAAAGGAAGAAAACACATCTTGTTTTCCTGTGTTCTTACAAACATATTTTTATTTGACTTTTTTATGGAGGAGACTATTTTTTCTGGGTTTTTGCCATTAAGCATTTCATATATTTATATATTTTTTATGCTCAAACTAATGCTCTGTGTAATGGCATGCATCTCACAGCATATAACTCAAATGGACTGAGTTCAAATGGCAACCCATTGTTTTACCTTTCGAGGTCACAGATGTGTGTTAATTCTCCAAGATTACTGGAATAAAGTAATAAAGTCTTAAATATGAACTTAATAAGAAAGAACCTGCATTGTCTACAAACCTTTTGTGGGCTGTGGAGAGGATTACAAGAGCTCACGAACTACCTGATGTAAAAGCATGTGTCATAGCTTTAAAAAAAAAAACCCTGAAAGATTTATAATTATGTTTAGCTATAAATGTTCATTATGCCCTGTTCATCTCCAGTTGTCCCCCATGTAAAGTTGCACTTGACAGATGAGTCATTTGTGGGTTTGCTGTGTGGCACAGGGTTCCTTTATTCCTGAATATTGCAGATTACATGCAAAGATAGGAGAGGATAGCCAAAGTGGAATTTAGGCTGGCACTGGGTTTACATGTTATTATTTTGCAAAGCAGTTTCTGTATAGTTTCTCTTTCAATCTTTCACAAAGTTGAAATCATACGGTGTTCCAATACCAAATCATTCACTTGTGAATGGGTGTAGTGTCTCTAAACGCTGTAGCTCTTTTGTACTTCAATTCATTTGTAGATAATTTATAAATGTTTCTACTTGATTTTATGACAGCCTTTTTTTTAGTGCACTGAGATTTCCTCTCATTGTAAAAGACTGCAAGCATTCTCCATAGTGTCCTTTGAAATCACATGTATAAGCCCACCGTATGTGCTTGCTTTGTGAGTCAAGGTTTAAAAAAAAAAAAAAGAAATCAAAGGAAAAAAAAGAAGAAGAAAAATAAATCACTGGGCAGTATTTATGGTGATTAATTATGTATGGGTGTGCATGTGAAAAATACAACTTTTATAACCAAATTAAATTTGATATTTTTTAGAAACTTGTGTGATGTCTTTTTACTGAACATGGCAGGCTGCATTTGGAGCTGTTGCTTTTTAATAGTATTTCTCAGGCACACAAATCAGCATGAGTCAAAAACTAAAAAAAAACTTTAAAAAAAAAAAAGCCACTTACCTATAATCTCAAATGAAAAATGATAAGGCTATTCAAGCCCCTTTTCAATTACTTGGTACTCAGGAAGCCTGTGACTCCTTTGGCCCAAACACCTTTGGGAAAAAGACGGGTGAGGATCTTGTAGTCAAAATAGAAGTAAAAAATAATACACTTAAGGTATAAATTGGTTCTCCTACCCATTAGGATACACATCAGGCAAATGTAAAAAGTAATATTTTCTGTTGGCTTAACCAGCCTTGCCATACTAATCAAGATTTCTGTTCCTAGACAGACCTTCAGCAGTACCTGCTGGCAGGCTGCCAATGAGGAAAAAGCCACAAACCAAATCATTAATAAAACATATCAAAACTCTTTGTGTGATCACATTCATTCATACAAGTAGTGTTAAAATTACCCCTGTGTAAACATATACTGGCTAGATAAATAATGAAGAGGACCTTTGTTACATCCCCCCACAGAGCAAAGCCACTTACTGACTTGTCCACAACAATCCAAAGGTGTGTATTTAAGGCAAATATTCTAGCTCTAGCACTCTCTTTAAGACTGCTTTGCTCTGCCCCCAAATGGCTTGGAGAAGCTGCCATTAAAAGTCAGTACAGCTCTGCAAAGTACTCACTCTGTGTTGCTAACTAGATTGCTAAAAAAGAGCATGAACTGTTGGTCAGATTTAACAGTGACCCAGGGTGTAATCAGCAGCAACAAGTGGTTGTTTGGATAGAAAATCCCCAAATCAGCTTTGGAAAATTCTCTTTGATGCTTTATCCTTATTAATGGATGACAAAAAATAGGACAACAATGACAGTATGTTACCTCATACATACATGCCTGTATATTTCTGGCAAAAAAAATGTTTTTTTGAACAGAAAATCTTTCTATTAATAGATGTACTGTGAAGTGGTGTTGTCATTAACTTTAAAATACCATGATACATAAAAAAATCCTTTTATTTTATACTAGTGACCAAAAGCTGAAGGGACGTGACAATGCTGAAGTCACATAGACACACTTGGCAGTTCCAAGAAATCCTCTGTTCTGAATGACCATATAAATCACTCAAGTCTGCCCTTTGTATGGAGCCCATTTGAATACAAATTTGGGGGGGGGATCAGGGTTTTGGTTAAAATAGAGGATCTTTGTTGATGTATTTACAGTTATAAATAGGTGGTCAGAATGAATTTTGCCACTAGAAGGGGCAATAAATCAGAACTATATATAGTATATAGTGAGTTGCTTGTAGACGTTTACTTTTTATTTTTTAAATAAAGGACAGTCTTAGTAGTTCATTAAAAAGACAGAAATAGTAGACATAACTGCATTATAGAGTCTGCAGGAAACACCTGAAGTACTGTTAATTAGAGCTGAAGAAGCTACAACAGATGGTCTGGATTATCGCTGACTCTGTTGGCTATCATCTGCATTTTTTTTTTCCTTTGATGGACTGGAAGAAAAGAGGTCAGTCTCAGTGAGCTTCAGCAAATGAGTCATGAGTCAAGGATTTTCAGAATTTGAATTTCAGTTTGGTCAAAGTTTCAGATTCAGCAGAGATGCTTAATTTGCGTTCATTTCAGGATTTTAGAAACATTGCAGAAACAATACGCCTGACAAATGACTAGCTAAAGTTAACACGCAGGGACCATAAACCACTGATTATGCTCATATTATTGTTTATGGCTGTGGACGAATTGTTACTTTCAAGTTTGACCATATTGTCCTTTTCTCTAATTCGAGTCACAAAAATCATAAGAGGAGCCCCTGCTGTCCCCTTTCTCAGACACACATGCAAATATATGTAGTCACCAAATGTATACGAGGCAGGGGAAAGTGACAAGAACAGAAATGACTGTTTTAGGTGAATTTTGCTTTTAAATCAACAATGCATAAATACCAGACTAATGATAACCTTTAATTTTCTCCATTCTGTTCTTTTAAGGTATTTGTGCAGCTGCCAGACCTGCTGTTGTCATGCTGTTACGCAACGATCCTCAGGGGGGCAGCAATGATTTTTAGTTGGATGCTGACAGTATATGTGCACTGTAGTTAAGTAATGAGTTATATGCATTAACAAATCAGTAGGTCTTAGAATGCATTAATTGGGTATCACAGAGAAGCTTTATATCACAAAAATTTCAAATGGCTGAGCTTGAGGAAAAGTCCTCCAGCCCTTTTCCTCCTTGCCATAAGTACCCCCTTGTACATGCATACATATTTTATCATTTGCTTAAACTGAATATTGACTCAAAAAGGAAAAAAACCCTCAAAGACTGAGCAGCACAGTTAGAAAATACTGCAGGCTTTCACAAGTGTTTTGCTGAAATACCCATTCTGTTCTCAGGGAGGCAAGAAAGAGAGGAGATTGAATTTGTTTATCAATGAATTCTTGTTTTCTTAGTTCTAATATATTTGCCTTTTCCTGTTCTTCCTCTTCCCCGGCTCTCTCACATGCCCCCTCTTCCTTTTCTTCCCCTTCCTATCTACCACCACCTCTTCTCCTCTTTTTCCTCCTCAGTTTGCTCTTATTTTGCCTTGCTATCCAACTGATCTATATTGAGCTGTATGTCTCCAGAGTCCCCTGGGCCAATGGATGTTTAAAATTCTTGCCAGTTGTAACCTCTCTATCACTCGCTCTCGTCCTGGCTGCCTTGCCACNCATAAGGAGACATTCATCTTCTGCTGGCCTTTCTGAATATTTTACAAAACCTCTGACTGCCAGTTAAACACTCCACGTCCATTTGACCCTCCTGCCCCCAAATCACAGCACGGATCTTCCAGGTGAAATATTTTAATGTGACTTTGATGTACTCAGAGAACTTTTGACATGTGGCAAGTCAGAGATTTCTTTTGAAGTCTCTTGCCTTGAATATATTTAAAACTGTGCCATTAACAGCAGCTTTTATTATATATGCTACATGTCTGATTTACCAATTTAGGGTACTCCAGGGTAAAAAAAACCCCAACCATGGGCTACTTACCCCTCTCTTTTCCCATTTTAGACCAGGTTAAAAAAAAAGCACATGCAAATGAACTGGCCTTCAGACCCGTTCCACATGCATTGCAGTTTTAATTAACACCTGACATGCAGATATAATCAGTAACAAAACAGGCACATTTTGCTAAATTTGACCTTTTCTTATTTTCACAATAGGTTTTGCAGAATCTAAAGGACAACTGAAGTCAAGTTTAGATAAAAATGTATAAACTGCGTAGAGGCCCCATTAGAGAACCATATGTAATTACCAAACAAATTCACATTAATCAGATGATCAGAAACTAATTGCTAAACAGTAAAACTGCAGCTTTGACTGCAGTAACACTGGCTTACATATAAT
>JASGAU010409988.1:0-12041 GCA_030220045.1 Australoheros facetus
TCAGTGAATAAAGGACAAATATTTAAAGGTAAACTCCAGTAAATTAATTAATAAACAGTGGATCAACCAAATAATAAACAATTAAATAATACATTAGACAAAGAACAACAGATCATAAAGTTGTAAACTAACTTCTCTTTTTCAGAGCATCTTATCTTGAGGACCGGCCACCGAACGTACAATTAGAACATCGCCAACGTCACCATGTACTGTCATTAATCTGGACAAGATTTCTCTGTATTGATTAAATTAGAACATCAGGAAGAAGATGTGCATATGACTGAGAGGAATCTGGGTCGTGAAAAACCAGCCAGAACAAGACTGAATCACGAAGGTCAACTCATAGCACCCAGAGATTGTTTATGCTTAGATAACGAGGCTGTATAAAGATGTTTTGGTTAGACAGGAACACGGGCTCAGAGAGAGAGAGAGCACACTCTTACTCTGGGTTCCCCGCATGGCCATGTGTGTATTCTTTCTGATTCTTTAATATATTAAATGTTTTACTTTTTTAATTAAAGTGTTTCAGGTGTCTTCCTTCACAAAAAACCTGTTTACCTGACAGATGGATAAGAAAATGTAAACAGACCATCAAAGTAAAACAGGAAAGAACCAAAGGACAGTAATGCAGACATGAATACTAACATTTCACAAGATGTACAAGACATGGAAACAGAAAGGGGCAAAGGCACAAACAGACACAAGGAACATGACTACAACAACAATTACTACCCATATCAGACAAGCCATGAACCAGAACACAAGAAACCACAAGACAAACTCATGACTAGAAACCAAATAGTTGAAACAGCAAAATAAAAGAACTAGAGACTCAGTATATAGTAGAATGATGAAGAAATCAAGGCAGGAATCGAAACTTTAATCCAATACAAGAATCCAGACCCGAGACAGAAGCACCAAAACCATGACGGCTACGTTTTACATTCCATCGATAAACAGCAGCTCTCACTGGAACTAAAGGCTTTCTCAGGTGAATGTGTTCAGAAGATAGAAAAGTAAAACAAGTTGCTGGGCATTTAAACATTAAAACACAACTGACAGCATGCAGCACTCTACATGTATCGATCAATAAATGCTTCAGCACCACCACCACACACAGCTGCAGGTAGCTGCAAAGCATGTTTCAGTGAGCAGCTGCCTGGTCTGAGTCTCAATTTCTGCTGCTACATTTGGATGGTAGGGTCAGAATCTGGTGCAAACAACATGAAAGAATGTCTGTCATTCATGCACGAGAATAATAAAAGCATAAAAGAAACAGTGATAAAACACTGTAAGTCCCATTCAGACATCAGTCTAACAGCACAGTCTAAGCCGTTTGTTTTCCTCAGCTCATTGTTACGTTGTCCCTCATTGTAGTGAGTTTCCTTGCTCTGTGTCCAGTTTGTCAGAGTAGCCATGTTCTTTACATTTACTTTATTCCTTGCTTCCTGCCAACAATAAAAGCTGTGTTTTGAGTTCACCTCTGTCTCCGAGTCCTGCATTTTGGGTCCACATCCTGCCTGCCTCACTACCATATCATGACAGATTGCATCCCTCTGCCACATGGCCTTCAGCTGACCAGTGGTGTAACATCACACTGAGTCACTGACCATCATTACTACCAACCAGCACTCAATAGCCCCCTCCCCAGTGATAGTGGGACCCGTTGCCAGCCTTGTAATCCAGGTACTAACAAAAGGCATGGGATAAAGTAGGCAGTAGCAAATCCACAGATAAAAACAAGCAGTGCTCTCACACTTTATTTGACAAGGTGTTTTTTTGTTGTTGTTTGTTTTCACAAGAAAACTTTACTTATTGATTTTTTTTTCACCCATACACTGGAAAATTAGCATGTTTATTCATTCTTCTGCAGGTGAGTCCCAGATTTCTTCTTGGACTGCAGACATTTCCCTGCTGATAAGATAGCTTGCCCTCTTAATTTGACATGACATGAAGCTGTGCATTGCTAAGTGTTGCACTCTTCCATTTGTTTTTGTGTCCAGCTATGGCAGGTCACTTTAACACCCTCCTTCAGCTGCAGCCTTCTGCTACAGCATCTTCCAAATCTGAGCTGCTTTCCTAAGTGGGAGGCCGGAGCACCAGCACAATCTTCATTAGCTGCTTGTTCACTGCTGTTGGCATTTTCTGTGCAGCCCTTAACTTTTTTTTTTTTTTTTTTTTTGCAGTGAAACCATCATTTGCTGAAAGGGTGGTTTGTTTCCACTCTGACATTTTGAGCTCACGTTACATTTGGTTAGATAACAGATAGCAGCTGTTTCAAAATCGACATTAAAAAGTAAAACTTGTTGTGCACATAAACAGAAAATAATTGGGTGCATTTTGGAGACCTCCTAAAATGTTTCAGATTTTGAGAGGGTCCTCACCTCAAATTTCACACGCAGGTGGTAGGAAAAGGAACAGACACATAAGGTAGGTAAGGAAACAAGGACGTAATTATGTGCAAGAGGAAACTGGGAGGGTAAGGAAATAAGAAGAAAGAAACAAAATGAAAATGAGGTGAGAAACAGGAGGACTGAAGTAGGTAAAGACATGAGAACAGAAAAAGGACATTCGTTGGGAAGTAAACAGGAAATCAGCAGCTGCTGTTAATAATCATTAAAGGTGAAAAAGGAAAATGAGAGGCATGAAAGAAAGAAGGAAGAAAGGAAAGATGAAACACAAATAGAAGGCTTGCGAGGCTTTTTAGCATCTCTTATAAACATAAATTGAACTCTCTGAAATCCATTCTGCCGTGATTTAAAGCTCTAACCACAGACAAGTCGATTCGGGGCAGATTTCAGGGCGGCTCCACAATGTGACGAGACATGTAATTATCCGCAGCTACTGCATGTACAGACAAATTTTCACTTTTATAAGCTTATTAAGAGATTAAGAGGGCTTGGTAACGGGTTTAGGCATGGCTGTCTGCTGGGGGGCTAAGAAAAAATAACTTATTTACTTCTTAATGGATTTTATTTTCATTTTCTCTCTGAAAAATCAGTTTGGTCCTTAAGCGACGCGCTATGCTGGCAAACGCACGCCATCCTCATACAAACATGTTGACACACACCTGCCTGAAGTCTATCAGCAGAAAGAACAAAAACACAAGGTGGGATGAAGTTTGTTGCCTGAATGAATTTAAATGACAATCCAATCACACAGCGAGGACGCGGGAAAAAAGGTGACAGAAAACAACGTTTTGTGCACCATTTTTCAAAATAATCCCATTAAAACAGCAATTTGTTCCACTTCCAACAGCATGTTTGTTATTGTGCTGTGATAATGTACCGTACAAAGAGAAAAGGCATCAACAAGAAGAAAAAATAGGCATTAAAAAGACACAGTAGTTGGTTTTTAGAGTGAAACCCAAAAGGGGAAGTTTGTGAAAAATCTGGATGTGAGCAGGGAAAGATGGAAATAATCTACAGCTTTGTGCAGATTCCCTTATTCCAAAGTTCTTGCTTCTTCTGTGACCCATCAAAATCAGTCACTTTAACTCTTTGCTCGGTGTCCTCTCAAAGTTGAAACATTGTACCTAAAGAAATAATCCAAAAGAATCCAGAAACACATTTTAGGTAAGTGTGCATACAGGTTATTTTGACCTATGTCTGTCTTATATTTGAAAGTGATTGTTAGCAGTGAGGTGGAAGGATAGTAGCAAGAGTAACAGGGGATTCATGCTTCTGTGTTAAATCTACACTAACACCATCAGTCCCTCAGAAACCCTACAACACACCCTATGCTGTAATCTGATCTGCACTCCCCTGAAAATGTCACTATGCATCACACTGACACCGTCCCCAGCTATTGTGATTGGCCTGTTCAGAATGTCGAGCCCTGCTGTGCATTTCCAGCTAGTTTGCCACAGTTTTTGAACGTATCTGTGAGAGAATAATAATCACGGTCTCAATATGAGGACTCACAGATGTCAGTGTACAAAGAAGTGGTAAAACATGAGGGATAAATATGTTTGCCTCTGAAGAAGAAAAGAATTAAGAAAGAGGGGGATCCAGGAGGGGTAAAGAAATCCCAGCATTTGATTGATTTGATTTGTTTCTGTTGTGGCTGGCACATACAACACTGGGACATGATCATAAGATAATAACACATAATGTACCAGACATCACAGACGTTAAAATCAGCCATGAAAGGAAACATTTACAAGATGGCAGCAAGACCTGCTCTGATGTAAGGCTTGGAGACGGAGGCACTGACAAAAAGACAGGAGGTGGAGCTGAAGCTTTCCCATCAGCTCAGTTTGAGTGGCTTGGAGAGAAAGTAAGAGAGGTGAGGCTGAGATGGTTTGGACATGTGCAGAGGATGGACAGTGAATATATTGAACAGTATGGTTGATATGAAGCTGCCAAGCAAGAGGAGAACAGGAAGACCACAGATAAGGTTCATGGATGTAGTAAAGGAGCACGTGCAGAGGGTTGATGTGACAAAGAGGATGGAGACAGATGATGTGCTGTGGTGACCCCTAACTAGAGTAACCAAAAGAAGAAGAAGAAAGCAGGTTGTTAGCAGTGACAGCAAGAGCTTCAGCAAGACAGGAGAACAGGAACAAGTCAGGAACTATTACAGAGGCACAAAGGGAGGAGGTAAGGGTGTATGGACGGGTCTACAAATGATTAGACTTTGAATCAATGGTCCACAAACATTAAAAGTCTGAGGCTGTCACAATATCAGTACACGCACACTTTTCCAAAGGGAAAAGTGTATATTAACAATAATATTGTGATGTCTTCTGAATTAATTTAGCAATACAATCAATCAAAGTTGGCTTTTATTTACTTTATTAATTTATGAGCCACTTTGACCAAATAATCATCAAATATAAAATAGTCACAATTAAAATAAAGCAAGACACTGCAGTGACTCAATAAGGCCATCCACAAACTGAGGCACAGGGCATAAAAGGTACAGTTAACAGAGCAGCTAACACACTTCACCGGTCTCACAGCCTTAAGCTGTGTGCCTGACTCAGCCTAATTTAGCGGGTTGATCATAGGAAGGAAGTTTCTGTCAGTGTGTGAGTGGAGTTGCCTTAGAAACAGAAAACTGTTAGCATTAGCCTACTTGAGTCAGCCATAAGTAATAAACTCATTGAAAGAAGAGAGCTGTGCTGAACTGCTGGGTGACTGGACTGTATATGGAGGTCACAGTGGATGCGTAGGCAGTCAAAACATGATGTTTGCAGACCCATCATCCACTCTCACCTCCTCCTTCTATAGAATTTGTGGTTTTATGTGGCCTCCTGCTGTTGTCACACTAATTTTGGTGATAGCAGAGGAGTTGAGTCAAACATCGCAGAGCCACAAAGTCTGCTGACACATTATTTGTCAATCCATCTAGCTACATAGTTAAAGCTGATGGTTTCCACGTCTGGTTTAACTATGCAGAAATATTCTTCTCACTCACATGAAAGTCAAATATTTTCTGATTTTTTTACTGTACCTACAAACCATCATGAATGTGACTTTCAAAACAGGGCAATTCATCCTGTATCATTTTTTTTTTCAGTTTTCATGTAGAGACAATCTTTAAAAAAACAAAAAACAAAAAGCACAGCAGGAGGGCAGTAAAATCAAAGGAGGGAATCACTTCCTCCCAGGCAATTTACACGTCCCTTCTTTTTTCAATGCAAAGTGCCCAACCTCAATATATGAACACCATACATTTGTTATGTACACAGAAAAAAGGCTATCATTTGAAATTCAGTAGAATAATAATTCAGAATGTCTCCTAGGCTGCAAGACTAATACCAGGTTCACAGTCAATATCAATTCTCAACAAAAGAACAAACAATTTTACAAACAGACTTGTGTGTCCAGATGTCCTTGAATTATAAAAACATCAATATTCAGTGTTTCCATTACTACCTGCAGCTGCAAGATCCAGCAGAGACATCTTGCGAGGATGAGAGAACTTTTTTTTTAGGCTGATATTGGCAGGAGATGGTGCACATTTTATTCATAAATTCAAACAGAAAGAAACCACCGAAATCAAAGAATTAGATTTACTGTAAATGGTCAATAGTTGAGTCAATAATTAAAGGGAAGCACAGCATTGCACCGCATATAGGAATAATTGTGTCTTCAGTTCTTATTAAATATATAGCAGCAGGATTCATAAAGTTCACTTTTGATCATTTTTGCCTTCATGAGCTGGACTGAACATAAGACACAGAAAATGCAAAGAATATATGTACATTGAAGAAGTACAGCACACATTCAAAAGCATGTGAACAAAAACATCCATATGTGAAAATGCAACATGATTGTAAGCAATCATGGTTACAATCAATGTTCCTCTGATGGTTGAATTTCCCAAGTTGGGAAATTGTTCTGGAGACTGTTTTGCATGTTTTGTTTTGTTTTGTTTTTTTACATCAAAGTGTGAAGACAACCTGGATATTACAAAGATTACGTGCTAAATTTTATTGCTCAAAGTCTTTAAACAATATTTGGATTGTTGTTTCCACTGCAGTTTAACTTACACCAATCAGGCATCACATTATGACCATCTGCCTAATATTGTGGTGGACCCCCCCGCGCTGTCCTGTAAGCTGTGAGGTGGGGCCCCCATGGATCACACTTGTTTGTCCAGCACATCCCACAGACCCTCAACTGGATTGGGATCTGGGGAATTTGGAGGCCAAGTCAGCACCTCAAACTCCTTGTAGTGCTCCTAAAACCATTCCTGAAATATTTTTGCTTTTTGGCAGGATGCTTTATCCTGCCGAAAGAGGCCACAGCCATCATGGAATATCTTTTATATGAAAGGGTGTACATGGTCTGCAACAATGCTTAGGTAGGTGGTATGTGTCAAAGTAACATTGACATGGATGGCAGGACCCAAGGTTTTCCTAGTGGAACATTTTCCAAATCATCGTACTGCCTCTACCAGCTTGCTTTCTTCCCATAGTGCATTCTGGTGCCAGATGTTCCCCAGGTCCCCAGGTAAGTGATGCACACACACGCATGGCCACACCCGCACGTGATGGAAAACATGATCCATCAGACCAGGCTACCTGCTTCCATTGTTCCATGGTGTTTCCTGCTTCTAAGACATCAACTTTGAGGACAAAATATGCACTTGCTCCCTAATACTAACACCCACTAACAGGTGCCATGATGAAGCAGTCATCAGTGTTATTCACTTCACCTCTCAGTGGTCATAATGTTATGCCTGATTGGTGTATAATTTGAGTTATTGCTGAAGACCTTTCTAATTAATCTAGGTCACTCTGCATGGAGGGAAGTAATGCTTACAACCATATCCATTCCATAATATCCATCCATGGTATGTTAGATTAAATGGTGAATAGGTGTGTGAATGGTTGTCTGCCTTCATGTGTTATCCCTGTGATGGATTGATTTATCCAGGGTGTATTCCACCTTTTGCCCTATGTCAGCAAGGACAGGCTCCAGCCATTTTAAAAAGCAGAAAAGGATGGATGGATGGATGGATGGATGGATGGATGGATGGATGGATGGATGTTAAGAAATTGATTGGATAGATGAATGGTATGAAGTTGTAACACAAGCTGATGCTTAAAGGAAGTGAGAGCATCCACTGCTCACAAATCAATTTGATCAATAATAATATTTATTTAGCTTAGTAACAGAGAGAGACTGTGGTGATTGATTCGTTCAGGTGTCAATAGTAATAGCTGAAATGACATTTAAAGAGCAGCGAATAACTGATTAGCTTAGACAAGGAGTTATTTTTTTTTTAAAAAGTGCAATTTCCCAAGGATGAACAAAGGTTAAATGTTACAGAAAATCTTTTCAATTTAATTTTCCCGTAAGCTTCATTTATGGATTGTTGATAATGTTGATGACATCTAAGACACTTTTTTTTAAGTCAATCACGGATTCACTGTTTACTGCACAGTATGCAGTTCTCTAAGGTGTAACTGGAATCAGAAACTGGAATGAGTTCCCCAAATGTCCTGACCTCACTTACACATCTTATGCGTTTAAGCTTCATCACTTGCCTCAGTTGCATCTTGATAACTTTTGGGTTGTGACAGTGGCCCCAAAAATGAAGAAAATTCTGCACCAACGTAAACCAGATGTATACGCAGGTTTCTTGGTCACGGTATGTATTTAGTTAGTGTCCCATTATGAGGTTAAATTGAAGGAAGCATTACCCAGTGTCAGCATTGTTACAGATTTTACAACAAAATTAAAGACTTTATAATTATTTAAATTTTTTTTTTCATGGAAATTATAATAAGAGGAGCTTTGCCCTCATGTAGAAATAAATGTTCAGGAGAAACTATTACTACATGCACAATTTTACAATACAAGCACGATATGAAGAAGAAAGCAGCCCACACCTTAAGCAAGGCTTCATATACACCCTCTTATTTTGTTCTCGACATAAGGAAACACAGTGTGTCTCTGCGGTCTCACCAAGTAGTTAGGGAGCCCATTATAGAGACAAAACACACAGAACCAACCAGAAGACCTCCCCAAAGTGTGAAACTTCACCAAAAACAGGAATCAATTCCAAAAGAAATCCATTGCAATGCTGACTTAGCAACGTTGTTCAAGAACATTTTGAGGAATACCCAGGTATCTGGCGAAAGGTGATGGAGGAATTACGCTATGAGCCGTACAGTCCCAGGTCACTACAGGTCAAAGAGAGAAGGAAATAAAGAAACTTTCAATACTGAAAAAAAGCAGCCCCAAAAGGAAACATACAACTTTATATTTCTGACATCATTTTGTTAAATTGTGGAATAATTGTACTGTATAGTATAGTATAGTATAGTATAGTATAGTATAGTATGTACAGTAGTGCACACTGTGCATACTGTTTTATGGATATGACACACACCACAATATATTAAAGTATGCAGAGCTGTCTATTAATTACCAGTTTAGTATCAGCTCACCTCTGAACCAAAGTTTCCTCCTGCTGAAAGGTTTTAATAACATCGCTGAGCTTTAATTTCGCCAAACTTTATTCTTGAGTCTGTTTTTATCTAACTGCTGCCTCCTGAGTTTCATTATTCTTTCATCAGTCTTGGGGGGAGGGGGTGGGTGTATTGGTGGGGCTGGTAATCATAAACCATGTCAGGATAAATACTCGAGTGCATTCACTTTGCAAATGAGGCGACTCTCACTCACTCTGTGCTAATGTTTGCTTGGCCCTGCTGATTGATGACACGCTGATCTGCAGACTCTCATCAGTCTGAATATGAGGAGCTTCGCATTCTGACCACAGCGAGTAAAGTAAATAAAGCAGAGCCGAGCTGTCACTTCTGCTCTGATAGCATCGTTCAATATGCTGGAGGTGGGGGAAAAGAAGGAGGGGTAAATTTCAGCTTATTTCAGCTTGTGGAGCTACACTTTCCAAATGAAAAAGTACCAACATGAGTGAACAGGCAAATCTAAAGCGAAGATAATTCTATTACAGAGACTGCCCTGTTATCACAATACAGCGCAATGCCACTCTGTATGTAGTTTGTGCTGTCAGCCTATGTCCAGTGATGTTAGCGTACACACTATATCTCGGTTTCCTGGTACTGGCTTTTAAATGATACGTCTTGTTTGAACCAGTGCCACTGTGGTGGTGTTATATATGAGTCAAGTGTGGCCTAAACCCATAGACTGTATACAAGAGATGGACATGGCTTCCAGCTCTGCTGCAGCGTTCTGCATTCTTTTTTTGTTTTGTTTTTTTTTGGGAGCAGGCGGTGACGCCCACAGGTGCAGAAAGACTTTAGGAGTAGAACAGAAGTAGAGACAGTTTGAGAGCGAGAGAGATGAAGAACTCTGAATAGAAATTGAGAATATCATAACAGAAATGAATCTCATTGGCTCTGTGGGAACAGAGATGGTACAGTGGACAGCTGAATTGTAAAACACATGAGCTAATCATGTGTTATGGGGTAAACTGTGCCACCCTGTGGTTGCTTGGGGGTATTTGAAAAGACATACCTAAGAAACTGCCGCCCCGTTGTTGTATGGGTTTTTGCCGTGTGAGAGCGTTCATTAAAAAGCTATACCAATGGTCACCTTCTGGCTCTCTGTGCTTAGCATTATACACACAACATGGTGTCAGAAGTGAAATAGTTAGAGGGCTACCCAATATCACAAGGTTTTTTTTTTGCATTTTTTCCTGGACTGAGTCTGTCTCAACCAAGCTTAAATAAAGAAAAAGGCTAGGGCTAACGCAAGGATGGCTGCGGGCACAAATGCGATTCCACCGCCGGCTAAGGTAAACCATCTGTCTCTTTTCCTCACTTGCGCTGCGGGGAAAAGAGCGGATTGGTGGGACAGATACGGGAGATGATGAAGAGGGAAACCTGCACAGGTGAGCTGACAGTGCATCACTGCCTCACACAGCAGGAAACGCTGCGCAGCAAAGTCCTGAAGACAACGCGTCATCAACGCCGTAACACAGACAGGGAACTTTATAAGAGGTTTAAATTGCAGCAGTTTCAGTCTTTTCTGGAGTAAATAGCTTCTGAATTTGGTGATGTGCCTTATTATACAGGTGCGATGAGCTGCCTGAGGAAATCTGTCAGTTCATAGAAGGTGAAGGAAACGGCACCAAACAATCGCACAAACCAAACCACAATAGTGTGATTACCACCAGATTGTGGTTATAGTGATCGTTCTGGTGGCTACAGCTGATGTAAGGGTAAAATAACAGCTGACATTCTCTGCACACCGAGTAAAACCACACAGACAATGGAGGCGTGGAAAAAACTTGTCAGCGATGATCCACTGGTGTTAAATCATGCCTGAAATTTTCATTTGATCTTCGTTTTTCTTCTTACTTCTCCTCATTCATGCTGGATGTCATTTCGATTTCTGTAGCCGCGAAATCATGTGCCCGCATGACCTTAGGCACATCAAACGTGCACATTGTGAACTTTCCCTGCGCTGTGGTAACGCACCATCCGCATCCTCTCAACATTTACTGTGTTCATGTGTGCAGATCACTTATTCATGGACTTATAAAATACAAGACTTCTATGACACAACTTACTGACTGTCTTTAAACGGGGACGGGAGGAGGGGAGGTGAAGGAGCGCAGGGGCGCCTAATCAGTGCCGCGCCTCTATTATTGATCATGTCATATGCACAGCTGTTAAATACAGAAAATGCAACTAGAGAAATATTTTCCCACATCGTTTTGGCGCACCCCTCTTGTGCGGCGCCCCTATGCATTGCATATAGTGCATACCCCCTTTTCGCGCCACTTGCTACAGAAACCGCTCTGATCCTATGACGTCACCTGACGTGCACCTCTGGAGAAACATGACTATAGGTCAGGTCCACGCTGCCCGGTCAGAGAATAACAATGAGGAATAATAATCAAAGCATCAATATAAGGACTCACAAAGGTCAGCAAATTCCTGGAGGGAGACTGCTGAAGCTGTCGAAATGGATGTGAAGGAATGAAGAAAGTGAAAAAAAGGGACAAATATGTTTGCAGCCAAGAAAACTGAGCTCAAAGACCGAGGACCAAAAAAAGTCCCAGCCTGCACCGCATATAAAACACCAACACGCAACCACAAGGTAATTAACACACACAATCCAGCTACACAAGCATAAATGTGGACATGAGGTCAGTCACTTGTAGGTTGTGTACAGAGGCCGCAAAGACCCTGCAAATCTAATCAGCACGCATCTAACCAAGCTAGCTCCAAAACAGAAGCAGCATCATGTGGTGAGAACATCAGAATGCAGCTGGATTTGAGCTTTGACTCCTTCAAAGATTTCCGTTTGTTTTTATCAAAAAATTCGAGATGTTCTGATGTTATACACCACGTGTGCTGCACTGACGCTAAAGTTTGTTGTTGAGTTTGAGTTTTGGAGTTCACGTTTTTGTTTGTTTCTCCCTGTTGATGTTCTTTAATATTACACACATTAAGCACATATATATATAAAAAAAAAAAAAAAAAAAAAAAATACCAGCTCGCCCCTACGGGCGGTCTATTTTGCCCTCCAAGCTCGGGTCCTCTACCAGAGGCCTGGGAGCTTGAGGGTCCTGCGCAGTATCTTAGCTGTTCC
>JASGAU010409991.1:0-18792 GCA_030220045.1 Australoheros facetus
ACACACACACACACACACACACACACACACACACACACACACACACACACACACACACACACACACACACACACACACACACACACACACACTTTGAGATGCAGCCTCTCACCGCTAATGCAGAGACTGAAACGACAGAGTTCATCACACAGGGTATCTGGGCTCTCCAGCTCTCCTGGTCCTCCTGCCCTTCCTCCCCCTCCTTCTCTCCTCTTCTTCCTTGGTGACATCCTCTTCACCATCTTCATCACTCGCTCTACTTTGTCCATCCTGGGTAACCAAGGTTCACCTTTCAGCTGCAGATGTAATCTTTACAGCTTTCCTCCCCTTTTTCTGTTTTTGATTCTTTTTTCTTCTTCCCTGTTTATCAGGAATGCTGACAAGTTTCAGCAGTCTGTGTACTAGTTTCTTCTTTCTCTCCTCTTTTACCTCTTGATGACACTCTTACTCCTTTGCTTTCCCAAAAAACCTCCTCTTCATCCTCCCTCTTCTACCTTTTCACAGTCCTACCTCCTCTACCTCTAATTTTTTTTTCCTTTCCAGCGGTTTAGTTTTAGAAAGACCTCAACCATCCTCTTTTTTAGTTGTCTTTCTTGCCCTTCTCTTCTTTTTTCCTGTTCTTTCGTCCCCCTTGTTCAGCTCACGGAGAATCTGCACGAAACGGCGAGAGAAGTGAGACACTGAGGGAAAAGAGAGTAGAGGGAGAAAGGGAGAGGCTGCACCCCCACCCTGCTTTCTTATACTCTCACTCTCCATCTATCTCCACCCCAGCCCAACTCCCTACCTCACCACCCCCACATCCAGCCTCCAAAACTCTCAGCTGGTGCTTTGCTTTTCCTATCTTTCCCCAAAAGGGGAAAAAAGCCACATAAAGAACACTCAGCGTGGTGCTAGTTTTTTTTTTTTGTCTTTTTGCAGTTCTGTGCTTCGTTATCTCTCTCGCTTGCTGTCTCTCCCTTTGTCTCTCTCTCTCACCCACTTTTTTATTCTGTCAGGAAGCATATACACAATCTCACACACAAACACAGGAATCATAGCTAACTTCCTCAATCAAAGGATGTCTCTGCCACATGATTTCATTCCTTCTTGTGTTTTCCATTTACTCAGTCCTTTGTTTATTCACCCATATGTCCTTTATCGCTTATTATATCATCTCTTTTATATTACCTTTCTTCCATCCTTCCTCCTTTGATTAAATCCTCCTCCTTTCTATCCATACCTCCCACTCCACAATCCTCCTCAACAACACTCCTTCCTCTCATTTTCCTCTCTCAACACCTACAGCTCATCTGACCCTCTTAGTATCTATGTCCCTCTCAACATTCCTGTCTTTCTCTCTGTCATCACTCAGCCACTTCTTTTTCCTCCTGTCCCTCTATCCCTCTGCCTCTTCTCATCTACTCTTTACTCTCTGTTTCGTGTCCTTCCATAATAAGCTCATTATCTCCTCTGGAGAAGAGGTCAAACAGACATACAGTATGCACACTCTGGTATAATTTTTCATCAGGCAGGAAAACAGTGTGGATACTTCCGCTTAGCTCTTGAATACATAAAATTACTCACGGTCACACACAAAAAAATATACCTACTACTATACACACTCAGCCTTTTGCGGTCACTCCATCACACACTGCAGAAGTGAGAGAGTAAAACCCCACGTAGCTTTAATGAAAACTCACTCCAGGGGTTTAGGACACGCTTTTTGATCACTAACCCAAAACCGTCTATACGTGCGGTTTGATCCTGCAGTAAAGGTTTCACTCTTTGAAAAGTGTGAAACCTGATGAAATTGATTGTTTCCAGGAAATTAAAAAAAGTCACTCCATGAAGATTATTCAGGGTTCTGAATGTCATGAGCCAGCTGCTTCAGAAGGAGAGGCACTTCTGAGTAAAGTTTCATCTGTGGAGTTTTACAGTTAATTGAAGGACATGAATCACGAGGTAATCAAAGAGTAGCTTTTATGGTAATTTTTGAGCAGCTAGAAGTTGTTTTCCATTATGTTAAATGAAAGTTGTCATCTGTTGACCTGTTGGATTAAACTCATAACTTCATTGCAGATCCCAATCCCACATTTGGAACCAGGAGGTTAAGTCGTAGGTAAGACCTACCTGAGACAGAGTAATCCCTGTTTGTTTTTTTTAAATACTCTTAAAAGTATATTTTATTTTACAGCCCTTTAAGAGGATTGTACTTATCTGTGAAGAATACCACTCAGAAATCTCTATGGAAGGATGCTTCTGTGGTGTTAAACAGAGTGACAGGGTGAATCTCATTTCAATAAGGAGAGCTCATTTGGAAGAACTGAACATGATTTATTCAGATACAGAATTAAATTGGTCTGCGATTGGACTCCAATGACCAGTCATAGCAGAATGGAGTGCCAGCGGTGATAAAAATTAGCACAGGACCCCTCAGAATCTGGACGCTGGTGGTGGTGAAGCTGAAGATGGAGGCTTGGGTGGGACCAGAGTGAGGGAGAGATGAGCACTATTGACATATACCTGCTTCATAGTGGATAATTGTGCAGTTCATAAGAGAACTAGCTCTCAGCTCTGATCCCCACTGGCTAGCCAGGTACAAGGCTGCAGCCTCCAAGAACCAAACTCCAGCTCTTCCCCTGGTAGACTGGGGTGCAAAGGCCACCTCGACCACACCTCCACAGTGCAGACCTCCAACAATAAAATAAACTTAGGGTAACTTTTCTTTGCTCAGGAGCTCCAGTCAAGATAAAACTAACAGTAACAAATATTGAGAGTTCAAGCGATGTTCTTTTCAACAGTTTGCCCATACCACGGTAATGCCATAGAAACAGGCAGTAAAGATGATAAAAATCCCCATTTTTATGACTTACAAGCATGCTGTGTTATCTATGAAAATAAATATGCACATTGATAAAACATTTACGATTATTTCCATACATTTGGGTTCAAAATACTTCATTACCTAATTTATAATCTGAACAGGATAGATGGGATGGGAACATAAAATAAATGGATGGACGTCAACACCCAATTCATGGTTAGTCTCAACTGGTTAATTTAATTGAATTAGGTTGGGTTTAATTCTATCGGTCAGTTCTTACTTTTAGTCAAGTCTCTCATCAACAATCCAGTTTTATTATGTCCTCTAATAAACTCAAGTAAAACTGAAGTCCTGCTGAGTCTGAAAAAGGAGGTCATTTGCAGACTGGCTTCAAATCTCATATTAACAACCTTTAAAATAGCATAGACTCTACAGGAGACAGAAATAGCCTTACAGTATTTGGCTTTGCTACCCCAATTCAAAGACCTAAAATCAGTTTGTTCTTCTTGACCACTGCAGTACGTTGGAAGAAAATTAAAGCAGAACTGAAGCACTTTGAATGTTCTGTGGATCATTTTATGTGTTGTCATTGTTTGTTCTGCTTTGTGATCTACATAAATACACAGTAATCCCTTCTAATGCCAATAAATGATTAAAAAGAGCTTATGGCTAGGCTAGCTTTCTTCATCTTTTGAGTAAGCAGTCTATAGTGTAAATATTGTATTTTTATTATTATTTTGAAACAGTGTTGTGCAATACATTTTTAAAAATGTCACTAAATTACCTGTTAATCATTTTAATATTAACAGTAGCTGTGCAATACTTTTTAATAAGTTTATAGATAAACATTACCCAGCAGATCTATGAACTGACCATAAATGCCCCTTAAACCCACATAGTTTTTTAAGCTTGCCACTGAATGGTTTCATTCACTTAAACTTAAAAAAAGGCCCATGTGATATCTACACACATATACTGTAAAATGCAGACAGCTAAACACCCAAAGTGCAGTAAATCTCAGAGCCACAGCAGCAGCACAGGCCAACTGATCCCTTAGCTTATCCATAAAGAAACCAAATCCATCAGAGCTCACAGTACAAAACAATTTTGGAGGGATTTTGAGGTGAGTCATTTTTCCATGCTGCAACACCATGCTGGATCACAGGGTGGCTCCACCTGCCAAATCCCACTGACTTTAATGAGTCCAACTCCACCTGTTTGGCACTGGAAAATATAAAGTAATATATATATATATATATATATAATATAAAGAGTATTTTCAGTTGATTACATTAGGCTAATTTCATACAAAAATTCTCAAGTTTTATGCCAATCAAAATGATTTAAAATTAACAATTAAAAAATCATTTCTTAGCACTATTTAAAAAAAAGGGGTGATGACTAAAAATTATACATGATTTCACTTAAAGATGTCAGAATCTGGGACCTTTGAGCTCAATGTATGAAAGGTCAGTAACTAAAGTTAAAGATCAATCCAATCGTAATACATATTCTTGTTCATCTGTTTTAAGTGATCCTCACAAGGCGAGAAACACACACACACACACACACACACACACACACACACACACACACACACACACACACACAAAAAACAAAACACCCATGGCTCTCACAAACACTCATACAAACTTTCTCTTGTGAATTAAAGGGATGCTTTTCTCATGCTAGGAGAGTGAAGTTTCATAACAAAGCATATACAGTGTGTGTGTGTGGTTGTGTGTGTGGTTGTGTAGGTGTGGTAATGTACCATCACTGACACTCCACATGAACTTGTTATGAAACTGTCTCACCATGTGGGGGTGTGAATTAATCACTTCAACTTCAAATGACTTACAGTTTGCACACACATATACATGATCACACAGCCTATACAAATATTCTATATTGAGATCTATTATGATTATGTATTAAGTGCTTATTGAAGGTGTGCTATAATGGTATATAATGGCATATCCTAATAAACATACTAACTAAAGTAACCAGTATAGTCCTATCATCACATTCATGAATAAAACTCAATGTTTAGGTAAGTGTAAGGATGTAAATGTACCCATGTGACTGTGTCGAGCAGCTTGTTCAGAAAAAAAAAAAAAAAATCAGCCTGAATCAAAAATTCTTTTTGGATCCATTTGAATTCACGTCTTTGAACCGGATAAAATCCCATCAGAAAATTAAATGAATTGTGTGTCCATTTAGTGTTTATGGGATAGATTTGTTGTTAGTCCTTTTTCTTTCCATCATTTCTTTATCCTAATAATAATAATAAAAATAATAACGAGCGTAAAAGAATGTGATATACAACAACATGTGTAAAGAAAATCTCAGGCTGACCAAAAATTCAAGCAAATCCTTAGAGATGATGTTTGAAGTTCAGTTGATGGGACACCTGATTAACTTTTATTCTGAACATTTCATATTTTTGATTGCATATTCACTTTGCATTTGGTGCAGAGCACTTGGGTGTGATACCCAGGGAACTAGACTCATCAAAACAGCCTTATGTCAGAAACAAGGCAAACCAGAAACAAGCTCATGACCTATTTTCTAGTTTAACTGTGCTCTAAATTCACTAAAACTTTTTTCAGTCTTTTCCTTGGATGGTGGATTGACTGACTGGATGACACTGACAGGCTATTTGGCCAAGTGAGAACAATGTCAACTGCCCTTGTCTCACAACATGCAGGAGTCAGACCTCAAAGAGTTGAATTAGGTCAGAAAAAATAACTTCAACCAATTGTAGCAGCTCAGATATCTAATATGCAAGAGTTTGGGGGGTATAATGAGATAAATTGGGACCATTAAAGCCAGCAGTTTCTTCATGTTTAAGCAGCTAAGTAGAAGCAACTGAGGCAAATCCCAAATAAAATGAATTCCACACTCATAAATATGTTGAGGAGTAGATTCTGTTAATCCTGAGAGCCATACTAAAATATTAAAACCAATCATCAAAAAGCTGAAATGTATTTTGAATACCAGTGGAGAAAGCTATCAAAATATATAAGCTAGCAGGATGACAGCTTACTGTAATTATAGTCATTGCTTATTACACCTTCCTAATAATCAGTGTGATGTAAATTTTGTGAACTGCCCACATGAATGAGATGAATGAGTCTGCATTTGCAAATGCTACATCAAAAATAATTTTAAAACTTGCACTATGTTCTTTTTGTGATAGTAACAAAGGTTGGGGGGAGATGTCATCATCCTCACACTCCAAGACTGGGCACCAAGCCCCAAGAACAGCCAGTACTGTATGTTGAATGCCAGAGCAGCTGACCTGAAAGAGAAGATCATGGCTAAGCTGGAGACCTGGACCCTCTGTGGCCAACTGAAAAGACTACATGAATTACCCTCTGAAAGTCTAATAGAAGATGTGAATGCAGCATTATGGACAATCATTACTGGGGAAGGGAAACGATAGGAAAACAGCACCCCCACCAAGGCTGGAGACAGAGCAATACTAGAAGAGTCTATGGGAGAAGGATGCAACACATAGCTGCACTCCATGAGCAGCTAGCAGCACAATTAAACCAGTTGCTAATGAATGAGATGGCTAAGATGAACATGAACATGGCTCAATACATGAGCAGGGCAGAAACACCAGAGGAGCAAAACACCAGCTACTCACCTGTGCACCTCTTGGATTGACTAAAAGAAACCTACAACTCACATATGGATCCAGGAATACCTAAACTGTTCAAGATCATCAGGACCCTTCGTCGGGAATTTAATGGGAATGTGAAGAACAACACTAGAGGCCAACTTCAAGCCAATTGCACAAGTCATCATCAAATGTGGGATTTACTGAGGAGGTGCTCTGTCCCCACTGCGGTTCTACTTAGGCCTGATCCAGACAGCACATTAACAAGACTGGCTTCTGATGCTAATTACAGAATGGAACAAACATCAGCCACCTTCTGTAATGGATGAAATCAAGCTGTATGCGTGAACAAGACATCAATTAATTGAGCCCCACCACTAAAATCTACAGCAACAACAGCGGAATGTCATTCGGACTGGAGAGGGAAGGTAACAAAGTAACAAAGAGAGGGAAGGTAGTCAGAACTGAGGGGACTGCACTACCATAGGGCAACATTGCAGACACTGAGGACAGTTACAAATACCCAGGCAAATGGAAACCATGAAAAGGCCACTAGGAAACGGCAACAACCAAATACCCATATAAAGCAATGCAAGTCAGATGAATGGGAAGAACAAGGTCTGGGCAAGCTAGCCCTGCCGGGATAATAACCTGGCCAAAGGAATAGATGGAAGCCACTGACTTCAAGATGAGAAAGCTCATTGCCATGCATGGAGGGTTTCACCCAAAATCCAGCACCCTGAGACTGTACGCTCATCAGAAGGAAGGAGGCCGAGGACTAGTGAGTGTCAGAACCACTATCCTAGATGAAACAACAAAGATCCATGAATATGTCAGGAAGAAATGATCACGTGCTTAGTGAGTACCTCAGCAGCAGGGAGTAAAAGTGTGTTTTTAAATAAGATTTAAAAGCAGCACGTGAAGAAGCCCATTTGACATGTAATGGCATATCATTCCACAATTTTGAAGCCGCAACTGCAAAAGCTATCACTTCTGAGTTTGCGTTGTATCTTTGGAACAAGTAAAAGCATCTGATCTGCTGACCTGAGAGAATGAGGTGGGACATATGGGTGCAGCAGTTCAGACAGATAAAAATGGGGCACGACCATTAAGAGACTTAAAAACAAATAAAAGGATTTTAAAAAGGATTTGTAAATGAACTGGAAGCCAGTGACAGGAAGCCAAAATTGGAGTGATGGGCTCTCACTTGCCTACACAAGATAAAAACTGTGGCTGATTCCAATAAAAAGTGCATTACAGTAATCAAGACGAGATGTTATAAAAGAATGTATTAACATTTCAAGACTGCATTTGGACAGAAGAGGCTTGATTTTTGACAGCTACCTCCACTGGAAAACGCAGGATTTTACCACTGTTTACATGAGCATCAAGCCTTAAACCAGGATCCATTTTCACACCTAAATTACTGATAATGGATTTCTCATATGGGGCCAGAGAGGAAAGGTCAGTGCAGGGGTACTGACACAGGGGGTAAACAACATAATTTCTGTCTTATAAAATTCAGAAAATTTAGTGCCATCCATCCCCTGATGTCAATAAGGCAGTCGAGGAGAGGCTGGATAAAGCATCCACCAGTGTGCTTCAGTGGAAAATAAACATGACGCAAATCAAAGAGAACACCTCTGGGACATTATGTTTCAGTACATTTGACACCACCCGGTTACCCCTAAGACTGCCCTGGAGCTCAGTGATGCCCTGGTCCAGATCTGGGAGGTGATACTGGTATGCCAGTGCCACATATGGGACTACAGGAAAGCTGGGATGAGGGAAAAGCAGAAGGGGGAACTGGCATCTCACTGCCAGTAGCACTGATTCAGTTAGAGGAAACAGGGAAACTGGCATATAGGTCAGGAAGGCATTTACAGACGTACAGCTAGTAGGGGAGTGTGAGAGGTGTGATCCGGCTCCTGAAATTCAGTAAAATTGATCTTTAATACACATGCTATCACCATGTCATGTTGAGTTAGATCTTTTTATTAAGTAAAACATTCTGAGCTGTTTTCCTAATTCTTAAAAAGACATCACTACATAAGCACCAACAAAAGGCTTAATTTTTCTTATTAAGCTTTATTGTACTGTAAGCTTTATTGTATCCAATTTACTTGTCTATCAATCTCTCCCACTCCCTTCGATGGCTTTTGGTTTCCTGCCCCATTGTCAAACAATAATCTAAGTCTAACAAGTAGAATTGTGCAAAGGTGCTTCATTATAATCTACTGCTAAAAGGATTGAAAAGATGAAGTGACAGGCTAATGTGTTGCTTGACACCTTGGACAAATGTGCATGACATTTCTTGAGGCAGATTTAGATATGATACAAAAAGAAAACCTGTGGAGCTGACTCTTTCTTAGTCAAACAGTACATCTTAAAACCAGAATGTATTAAAATGCTAAGACTTGGAAGACTTTGTCCATCCCAGGTGAAGGGAAGCAGTGTTGTTGCCTGACCTTAATGTATGTTTTCCTTCCAGCAAACGTCCTGATCTACTGCAACAGTTGTGCAGTTCCTGTGAGCAATACTTTGATGTAATGTTACCTCAGTTGTCCCTGGTTTGAAATGAAGTCACTGGCTAAAATACACCAGACATTGTTTTTATATCAAATCTGCAGTAAAAATTGAAGTTACTTCTGAGACTCTTGACAAATAGATAGGATAGGATAGGATAAAACTTTATTGGCATTACACATACAATAGATGCAGCTGTAATTCTACACTTCATTCGCAGCACTGATAAGTCAAGTCAGACCTGAGGTGACTTGCAAGAGGCTACCTCTGCACAGCATCACAGATACACAACCACATATTTCACTAAAGCTATTTTTTCACAAAGAGACGAATGGAGGCAAAAAGAGAGATGGTGGGAATGTAGAATTAGGTGGAAGAGGAATAGGAAAGTAAAGAAGAAAGGTTGAACGAGGGAAGGAAAAACAGGAGAGGAGAACAAATTATTGAGAACTGCAGTGCAAACACTTTCTTTCCACTGTACTCATTTAATTCTTCTGGGTTTGCATACACAAACACATACAGCTTAGACAATATTTCGTTATACATGTTTTTGAAGATTTAGGGGCTCCTTCTCTAAGTAACATACAAGAAAATTAAAACACACACACACACACACACACACACACACACACACACACACACACACACACACCGATGTAAAAATCAGGCCATGTTCCAGAAATTTCTGTGGGCTCCCCTTGTCAGTTTGACTGACAAACCTCAACCACAGAGTAGGGGTAGCAAAGCTAAAGGATGAGATTTACAAAAAGAAGACAGAAAACTGATTTTGCTGAAAAAAGCTGCAAAATAGATGGTAAGAAGAAGGTTGGACTGAAGCAATATAAAAAAGCAGTGCAAGTGTGTCTGAAGCAAAGTATATCCTGCTATGTGCTACATGTTCATGAAACAGGTTCTAGTGAGCTGTTAAAGAGAACCAGCATGCACAGCACCAAAACCAGGACTTGATCATTCTAATGGAATTTCAGTTTCTGTTATTTTTTCATTTTCATTTTTGTAGCCCGTCACAAGTTTCTAACCTTGTTTGTACCCCTCATAAGCCAGATCTACACAACAACATACCAAGTGAAAATCCATCCATCCATCCATCTCTTCCTTTTAAGGAGACTTTAGTTGTCACACTAGTGGTTACACAGCAATTTCAACCATTTATAGCTTTCGGATATTATTTACTGATATCACTGAGATTTTTTTTCATTGGTTGTTGGACCATCAACAATATGTTATCCAACTATCAGTTGCCACTTTACCTCTTTCATTGTGGTATTTCTCATAAATGAATAGACAATCCACTTCTTTCTTGGTCCATTAAAAAAAGAAGAAGAAATAATTACACAAATAAAATCAACTGTACCAGTAAAGTCACTATCCTAGTGCAGTATTCCTCCATGAAAATGCAAACCAGAGCGTAGCACAAGGGTTTCTAAGAAAGGAGTGTTCCTTCTCCTTTTGCTCAAAGCAGCATTTTAAAGTGTTTCGAGAGTCGTACACTACCCACCACCCACTTAAACCTTGAGTTTAGACCTTCACTCTAGCAATAATTTGATGCTGAGAGTCCCTCTTTGCTTAGAATAACAATTTGACTTCTGACACTTTCACATTCGTCAGATGTCATGTTTCCAACTTTGAAAGTGCTGCTTAGAAAGCAATGTTCTGCTGGAAACGTCAGGAACAGTCATATTTATAACCAGTGAATCATGGCAGCAAGTTGATTTACTTGAACAAGTCTCTAAAGCCATAGTTCTCAAAGAGCAACCTCGAGGCTGCCATTGGCCTGGAGGTCACATTCCGTGCTGCCTTGAAGGGAGACAAGGAAAGAATGCACTACTGCGCATTTCATCCATCCACAATTCATGTCACACTGTGATATTGTGTGTTACCAGGGGAACATTTCCATTCAATTTTAGCTCTTCTTTTCCAGCCATCACAGCAGACTAAACTTTTTAAACATTAACAAGTGCAGCCAGTGTAAAGACATCCTACTTCTCTAATGACTAAAAACTACAGCCCAGTGCAAAATGTAAACATTTAAAATACCACCCCAAAACAGCCATTCTCTGAACAGACACATTAAAAACATTATTCTGTGTCTGATGTATGTATTATTCATGTGTGACCCTCACTCATAAACTGGCTCCCTAACCTGGCACTCAGTCATCAACACCTTGAGAACACTTGTTGTAAAGAGTAGATCAAACCCACCTGTTAAGTTTCATCTGATCGAGTGCTTTAATGTCAGGTGTAAAACTCAGGGAAGTTAAGCCTTTTGCACAGAGGTTAGCATGGTTACAATAGTTTTGCTTACCGTGTCATTCACATTTAATGCAATTCAATTTCAATTATATATAGCTGATTCCACAGAAGAGGGGCCTGAAAGCTGTAGGCTCTGCCTCCTATTCTACTCTAGGAATCACAAGAAAGTCTGCAGTCTAAAGGCCTTTGCAGACAAATTCTCCTTGCTGCTGCTTTCTCATGATAGTTGGATGAACCCAGAATCTCTGATTCTTCCTTCTCTTGTTTAGAAACATCAGGACTTCATCACATCATTGCTTGATGTTGACTGCATTTTTTTTCTTTCACAGTTTGTGATTTATGAGGACAAATTGTTCACAAAAACGCAATGTGTTCAGTGTGTTTTTAGGTTACGTGACAAGTTCACAACCAAAAGATTTGAAATATCTTTATGTTTTTCGCAATGCATCTGGTGTTAAAAGGCCTTTAAGGCATGTGTAAAATTTATGTGAATGTTTTGTGTTAAAAATATTTTTTGGACTCTGTTCTTAATTCAGCCGTTCACACCGACCGCATCATTTCACAGGATGAATTTGCGGCATTAATTTTTTTTTGGATCAAGTTTGATTTCTCCATTTTCTGCAAGTGAATAAATGACTCTGACCAATCAGACCACTGCATTTGGGAACATGTGAGCTCATAGCGCAAAACACACGCCAATATACTGAATATACAGTAATATGGAAACAGTTTTCTTCAGACACTCAGCTAGACGCTGCTCTGGGTCAATCGTCTCTGAAATTACTTCTCTCTCTCCTCAGATATGATCCCAACTCTGCCAACAAGAGCTCAAACTGCCACACTGACATCCTGAAATATGTACTAAAGCAGCCGTGATGCAGTTTCAACTCCTGGATCAAACCATGAAATTCTCTCTGCTGTTGCCTTCTCTTGAGAGTTGGATGAACCCAGAATCTCTGTTTCTTCCTTCTCTTGTTTAGAAATATTAGGACCAGCTCATTATCGTTTGATGTTGACTTAATTTTTTCATCGTGCGGTTTATGAGGACAAATTATTCGCAAAAACGCAACATGTTCAGTGTGTATATGGTTACACAACAAGTTCACATCCACAAGATTTTTCACTTTGTGTCGTTTTATGCAATGCGTCCGGTGTGTAAAGGCTTTAAGAGCGAAGAGCTCTACTGGGACAATTTAGTACTATGAGTTATTTAAGCTACGATGGGGCCTGATTATTCAAGTCCTTGGATGTGAGGAGAAGGATTTTAAATTGAATTCTAGATAGCCAGTGAAGAGAAGCTAATATAGGAGAAATATGCTCCCTTTTTCTAGTCCCTATCAGTACTCTTGCTGCAGCACATACCGTACGAGTTCCTAAAATAGCCTAAAGTTTGTAATATATATTTCAGGGCAATGTAAGGGAATCCTCTTGAATACATGACTTTACTCCTGTATATACATGTTGAATTCCTACCTACACCTGCCGACACCAGGTCGCAGCCGGAGCACGTTTACCTGCCTGCGTCTACAGATGCTGGGTCTCCACAACTCACCTCGAGAGTGAGTGAAAAAAGACTTCTTCCTTTGTGCTCACTCATAAGCAGAGAAAATTAAAAAAGAAACTTTTGTTTCTGGCTCCCCTAAACTTTGTGGGGTTTTTTGTTCCTGAGCCAGGTCATTCTGGGACTGAGAGTTTTGTTTCTGAGGCAGACCTTAACAAAATTGGGATTTGTGTTTCTGAACTTGTCAATAATAAGAATAAAAAAATGTATAGTTCCATGGTTCTGAGACAGTTGGTAAAACATTGTGTCTGAGGCAACAGAAAATAAAATGTCCAGTATTTCAGACTTGATAACATAACAGCAAATAATAAAGGGTTGTCTGGTGTTTCCGAGCCGGCCTCTGATTGTTTTGGCTCTAAGCCAGTCATTGCTGAAATTGTGTGTTTTGTTTCTGTCTATGATAATAAAGAAAAATAGTTTTTTGTTTCTGAGCAACTACAGAGACACTGTTTTCTGTCCATGAGCTGGACCACAGTAAGACGGAACTGTATGTTTCCCAGCTTTTCAAAGCTGTGCTTCTTTTCTCCAACCAGCTCATTCAAATACAGTTTATAGTGTTGCTGAGCTGACTGTCTCAAAACCTGTTTTTTCCCACTTGGCTAGCTCATTCAGAGACTGTGTTTTGTGTTTGCCAGCCTGAGAAATCAGAGACTGCTAGTTATGTTGCTGAGCTGGTTCCCCCAGAGACTGTTGCTGTTTCCAGGCCGGCTAATTTTGAGACTGAAAGCTGTGTAGCTGTGCCTCCCCAGAGGCTGACTGTAATGTTCCTGAGTTGGCCTCCGCCAGAGACTGAACAGCCTACACCCGTCCTTGCTTCCAGGGTGACGGTGGCCAGGGCCCAGCCCATTCCTTCACCCGTTTCTGTTCCCAGGAGGAGGATTGCCAGGCCCCACCCTCCCTTCACTCTCCAGAGTTTGCTGTGGGCAGCCCCATTTGCAACCTGAGAACCCTGATTATCCTGCGTACCCTGTGCACCCTGAGTATCTTGAGCCTAAGCTGGAGTTTAAAGAATCCCAGTCATCAGAGTAGTTAGCTGCATGTCCTGCTGAGCAGCTCCAGACATCAGAGCAGACAGCTGTGGGCCCTGCCTTGCAGCCCTAGTTATCGAATCCTGAGCTTCCTGCATCCACAGAGTCCACAGAATGTCCAGCACCACTCCAGCCATCTGAACCAGAGGCCAGAGCCAGTCAAACCTGTGTCACTTAGGCCTGAGCATGAACCTGAGCCTGCGTCTTCCACGCCCACAGAGCCTGAGGGTCCTGAACCCGAGGGTCCCGAGCCCGAGCCCATGCACTACCAGAGCTCGAGCCTGTGGGTCCTGTGTTGCCTGTGGTTTTCTGCTTTCTCCATCATCACCAGTCTTCTGCTAAGTTGTCTGAGGGTCCTTGTGGCAGTCATTGGCTCCCAGTTAAACCACCAGTGGAGTTCCACCACCTCCAGCAATGTTTATCTCGTAGAGGGGTCCTGTCTTTTTCACAGATGCCGGTCTCCAGATAGTCTCTTTCATCACCGCCCTCCAGCTAAACCACCAGCGGTGTCATTGCCTTCATCGACCTTGAGATGGCCTTCTCCATCGTCAGCCTCCAGATGGGTTTTGTCTTCACTGCTGCTGCTGTGTTATCTGGCCTCCTGATGAGCGCAGCCTTCTTCGCCAGGGCACCCAAGGTATCCTGTAACCTCCTTCACAAACACCAGCCTCTGAAGGGTCCTCTTTGTGGCTGGCTTCCCGTGAGGGTCCCTCTCCTCCATTGTTGTCGGCCTCCAGCCATGACATCCATGCCATCCAATTTAGGTTTTTGTCTAGTTTGGTATTTTCTGATTATGCTTCTGTATTCTGTATTATTTACATTTTCAGGTTTAGGTTTATGTATAGTTCTGTTTATGTTATGTTTATGTGTTATTCCTTGTATCCCTGTTTATTCCTGCCTCCCTAGTGTTTACATTTTAGGCTTAGTCCTTGTCTCTGTTTATCTTCCATGCTTTGTCAAGTTAATCTTGTCTCCCTATTCAGTTGTGCCTCTTTTCCTGTCTTATTTTGATAGCTTCTTGTCTCGTATGCTTTGGGTTTAGTTCTACTTCCCTTGTCTCTTTATTGGTGATTAGCTTCAGCTGCTTTCCCAACTGTTGCCTTTCCCCTTGTAATCCTGTGTGTGTGTATATTGTCTCAGTCTCAACCTCATCCTTTGTTGTATGCTCCCTCATGGTTGTGTGCTTCTTTGTTCCATGTTTCCTGGAGATTCCTAGTTTCTGGATAATTTGCTCCTGTTCAGCTACTTGATGTATTTGTTTTTTTGTGAAAGAGCTGCCAAATGATGCGGTCCTGTTGGCTTCATCAGGTGGCAGCCTCCAGCTCGCAGTAGAATGGTTCGCAGCCGATTATGAAGTGGCTGGCATGAGAATTAGCACCTCTACATCTGAAGCCATGGTCCTCAGCCAGAAAAGGGTGAAGTGTCCACTCTGGCTCAGGGACAAGTTTCTGACCCAGGTGGAGTAGCTTAAGTATCTTGGGGTCTTGTTCATGAATGATGGGAGAAGGGAACGGGAGATTGACAGATGGATCAGGGCTGTGTCTGCAGTGATGCGGACACTGCACCGCATCACGTGGTGAAGAGGGAGCTGAGTGTTGTATAGGGTCTTTACCTACAATACAAAGCACCTTGAGGCAACTGTTGTGATAAATAAAATCGAATTGAATTGAATTGAGTGTGAAAGCGAAGCTGTCAATTTACCAATCTACATCCCTACCCTCACCTATGGTCACGAGCTTTGGGTAGTGACTGAAAGAACAAGATCTTGAATACAAGCGGCAGAAATGAGCTTCCTCCAAAGGGTGGCTGGCCTCTCCCTTAGAGACAGGGTGAGTAGTGCAGCCATTTGGGAGGGGCTCAAAGTTGAGCCTCTGCTCCTCCACATAGAAAGGAGCCAGATGATGCCTCTTGGGTGAGGTGTTCCAGGCATGTACTACCGGGAGGAGGCCCCGAGCAGACTGAGGACACACTGGAGAGATTATATCTCTTGGCTTGCCTGGGAACGCCTTGGGGTCTGCCAGGGAGAGGGTGGTCTTTGTTTATCTGCTCAGGCTGCTGCCCCCGCGACCTGGCCCTGGATAAGCGGAAGAAGATGGATGGATGGATGGATGGATGGATGGATGGATGGATGGATGGATGGATGGCTGGATGGATGGATGGATGGATGGATGGATGGATGGATGGATGGATGGATGGATGGATGGAAATTTATGTCAGTCTTCTGAGTCCTGCATTTGGGTCCACATCCTGCCTGCCACACAGCCAACCTTGACATTCTTGTGCAAATTCATACAAATATAAGAAAACAAAGACACAACTTCTCATTCAGATGTCTCATCCATACGCAGATATTTCAATTGTCAGCTACAAAAATAAATAACTCAACTACAAAGAATTTGAAAGCATCCAAAATAAGCATGCAAATACCTCTAAAACACAGTCTTGTACTTTACCAAAGGTGCACACACTAACTCTGTGTGTGTCATATTTTTGAGCCATGCGTTGTTATGGGTAACATGAGTGTGTCACTAGTATTACAAATGAGTAGAGTGGTGTGTGCAGCAGAGATAATGTTAAGTTGCCTGTCACATACCATAGAACTCTTATGTGCACGCACGCACGCACGCACACACACACACACACACACACACACACACACACACACACACTGAATAACTTAAGGGTGAGTCATATCATCCATAAATGCAAATGGATGGATTAATTCTAATTAATGTATAGCTCAGTCTTGTGACTGACATGCAATGAAAAACACTGTATGGCTGCATGGGTATGCGCATGTGTGTTTGTGTGTGTGTGTGTGTATGTGTGTGAGACAGAGTGAGGGGGGGAGAGAGAGAGTTAAGTCTGTGTCTGGATTAAGTCCTCAGAGGCTCCTGTTTTTTTGGTCCGTCACACACATCAATCTATTTTCCCTACAGACATACTGATGGATGTTAGGATTCCCCATCATGCTTCAGTAAGAAACTTAGCTATATTTGTGGTGTGATGCTCATGTGGTAGCCTGTGATGTTGTAAACTGTTTGGGTGTGCTTGGTAAAAGAGACTTAACCCTGAGCTAACTGGGGGTTAAATTATAAATTAATATTACATAAAATAGCATTGATATTGTGAACATTTGCTCTGCCATCTGATTGCATTGCTCGGTCTGTACACCCAACCCTATGAGTAAAAATCAAACACAAAGGGGATAGCATTGGACTCCTATCCAGCTTGTTGGTCTGGTTAACCACCAGTGCACATGATTCAAACAGCCTCTTCTCCACACAGTCTTCATTTATAAAGTGCTGTGCAAACCCCAACATTTTGGCTAACATGCAGGTATTCCCGTTTCAGTGCAGCTAGCCATTGACAGTTAAACATGTCATGTGGTGCTCAAGGCTTGGGTTCAACCTTAAACATCTACAGCAGTGAGACTGATCCATATCACATTGATGAGCGGCATTTTTCTGCAGAATTATTAATTTTTATAATTTGCCAATAATAGGGTTTTATGTGTAATGAGGTGTTTTCATAGTTTTTCACTGCAAACAGTGATGCATGTTGGAAGGAAATTCTCTGCTGTGGCAACACTGCAAACTTATGTAGAGACTCGTAATGCCATGAAAAAGAGAACTTTGTTCCAGAATGAGTGTGTTTTACTGTGTTAACTAAGTATTGCGGAAAGTAAAAATCTCAGTGATTTAGTGGTCATTAACATGTGTTCAGATTTGGCAAACTGATGATCATTCATCTGCTCTCCCCTGCATAAGCTGCATTTATTAGTTAAGAGTATCAGTATCTGTATTGGTATTGCAATACTGGCCCTGTATTTATTTGATATTGGATCAATAACAAAATTTGGAGTATTTCGCACCACTACTTTCTCTAAAAGTCACCGTATGCCACTGGGATCTATTTGATATTAAGCTGGTGATTTTAATGTTGACTCCTCTGTGCATATGTATATCTCCTGGGTTGGAATATATGGGGGATAATGTACAGTTGGAGGCCCATCCAAGAGGTTTCTCTCCTACACTGCTGAGGTTATATTGTTTTGTTTAATTAATTCATGATGAAATCATTGCAGTTAAGTTTTGAGATGTACAGAAAGATGATATGCACGCTAATCCTGAGGTTAGCTGCAGTAGCAGCTCACAATCGTAATCATGTCGGACTCATTTCCTAAAACTTTGAAGGAGCCAGGCTGGAGGCTCTACTGCAGCTCACAACAGAAGAAGTGAGCATCCAGGGAATATTTCTGTATTACCTATATTATCTATATAAAGTTTTATTGTGATGGTTACTTTTAATTTTTTTTTTCAGTAAGGTACAGTGCTCTCCATTTCAAACTATTCCATGTCCACATTCCGGTATGATATGTCAGATTACAGAAGATAGAAAAAAAGACTGATCATCAAAACAAGTTGGTCAGGCCCACCAAAGATTTGTACCCAGAGGTCTGTAACTTGATGATCTGGGCGTGGTTATCACCTACAGCATATTTTATTCAGTTAAGTTTTATTTTTACAGCACCAAATCACAACAACACCACAAGGGGCTTTATATTATAAGTTAAAGACCCTACAATAATACAGAGACAACCCCCAAAATAAGACGACCCTCTATGAGCAGGGGCTTGGTGACAGGGGGAAGGAAAAACTCCCCTTTAAAAGGAAGAAACCTCCAGCAGAACCAGGCTCAGTGAGGGGCAGTCAGCTGCTGCAATCAGCTGTGGTGAGGGGAGGGACACAAAAGACATTCTGTGGTAAAGAGCCGGAGATTAGCAATGAGTAAACAAAGAGAGAGTGAAAAGAAGTGAATGAAGAAGAAACACTCAGTGCATCATGGGAAGTCCCCATCAGCCTAGGATGGGGACTGATGGAGGGTTCAGGGTCACCTGATCCAGCCCTAACTATAAGCTTGATCATAAAGGAAAGTTTTAAGCCTAATCTTAAAAATAGAGAGGGTGTCTGTCTCC
>JASGAU010409992.1:0-11592 GCA_030220045.1 Australoheros facetus
CTGCAGTAGTTTGGTTTGCACCTTAAAACGTATTTACAGCACAGAAAAGGGGAGCGTGTTCTCCCACGTTTGTGCGCTTCAGCTTCCGTGTCCAGACGAGGACCCGCCCACACCCATACGTAAAGGAGCAGTTCACAGAAACGCGGTGGGAACGCGGGCCCGTTCTTAATCGTTTCGCCGGTTCCTTGGGATCGGCACAGGAACTTGCTCCGGCTCCGGAACCTCGGCGGTGGGAAAGAGGCAAGAGTGTGATTGTGTGTGAATGTTGGACAGAAAACACTTAGATATATAAAGTGCTTGTATGAATGTGTGTGTGAATGAGACATGCTGAATAAAGCACTTTGAGTGGTCATGTGGAGTATAAAAGCACTATATAAGAACCAGTCCATTTACCATTTTTCTTGCCTGCTTTCATCTTCACAGAGAGGAAAATCTGTTCAGGCCCTTAAAAACAGGCAAATAATTTAATTATACTTCAGCAAATTACGTATAAACAGATCTTCCTTAGGTGTCTCTAAGGTAGCTGTTTATGTCTTCCTCCACTCATTCCTGTTCTGCTGCATTCCACCCTGCCAGGAAAATGTTTGAAGTCCTTCCAGGTGGTCATCTAATACATGAAAACACACATTCTGCCACATCCTGCCAGACTGTGTTAAACAAAGATTCAAAAATTCTACTGCCCTCTCTCCTTGAAATCTCTATACCGCCACAGGTATGCCATCTGGACAAACTGCTTTTCCATTCTTCACCCTCTTCATAGTTGCCTTTACTTGCTCCTTACAGAAGAATACTTTGACTTCCTGACTCACTAACTGTCCTTTATCCATCCTCCTCTCTTTCATTTTCATCATTCATCAGCTCCTCAATGTACTCATTCCACCTTCTCAGCACCCTCCCTTCACCTGTTAGTACATTTCCATCTCCATCCTTAATCGCCCTAACCTGCTGCATATACTTTCCAACTTGATTTCTCTGTCTAGCCAGTTGATACCATTCCTTTTCTCCTTTTTTAGTGTCCTTTGAAACCTCTCTTTTTGCTGAATGCCTAGGCTCCCCATACTCCTACTTTCTTCATGTTCCTGATTATCCCACTTTGGCCAATCTCCTCCTTTGAATACTTTCCTGCACTTCCTCATTCCACCACCAAGCCCCCTTGGTCCTGTCCAGGCGAGCCTGTTCTCCTTTAAAAAGTGACCTCATATGTAATTTCTGCTCGCATGTTTTACCACCAATATGTACATTTTACAATGAAATTAAGCAACCTCTTAGTCCTCTAGATATAGTCAAAAGTGTGTGTGAATAACGTGTTCAGTTTTCTCTGGCAACCCCTGAAAGAATATGTAAATATGGATTTCCTCAGATGTCTGAAATGTCTCGGCAGACTAAATGGCATTAGATGCAACTGGAAATGTGAAAACAATAAATAAATAAACTGGCTCTTATACTTTATACTACATTCCTCATTCATACAAGTACTTCCGTATTTTGCCCTAAGGGCACAGCCTGGCACAGCCTGGACTGAACCATTAGCCTTCTGATTATGAGATTTCTGTTTTACCTCCTGAGCTAAGGCAACCTTACCCACAGACATGACCACATGACACGTAAAGCCAAAGGTAGGAGCCCTCATTTTGGAAACACCCATGAGGGCGTATTTTAGGGCCTGCACGAACAACTGGATATGTCATTTGGATTCGAGGACATGTTGGTCCAGAGCATACACCGAACACCTTCCTGGCAATTTCGTCCTTGCTCTGTAAGGACATTCAACTAAAATGGTTCAGTCCACTGTATTAGATTGGGCAGTTTGTTTCTTTTTTTAAATACATTTTGGATCAGATGGATTCAGTCTTTTTGTGTGTTTTTTTTTGTGTGTGATTATTTTCTGTTTTTTCCAGCCAGCAGGAGTTGTTGTGGTAACAGCAAGGATACATATTTATTACTTTGTGTCTTAAAAAAAATTTGATTATCCAAATCCTGTTCTACAAGATAAATTCTAAGTAGGCAACAAACAATGTGGCCAATTTATAAACAGTGCGTATGCAGAAATCTGCATGTAAATGTGTATGAAGGTTTCACATACAAATCTGTAGGTCACCAATGTTTTTTTTTTTAAACCTGAATTTGTACTTTGTAATTTGTATGTTCAAACAAATGTAGAAGACCTCAGACAATATGTATGACTAAATGATGAAGACATGGCAGTTTTATAAAACAAACATCTTTAAGCATAATATGACTACTTCTAATTATTATTATTATTATTATTATTATTGTTGTTGTTGTTGTTGTTGTTGTTTCTTTTTGTCATCATTTGCAGTTTTCCAAAGATCCAGTATAACATATTAAGTTACATTTAAACTTTTATAAACATATTGTAGTAGGCATTATCTTGTCTGGAGTCTGGAGTTAAACCAATTGGTAATGTCATAGTGACTGCTTTTATACAGAGTGTATTCATTTTATTCAGCTTGTTTTCATTGATTTCTTGCTTGTGTAAATTTATTTGCCTTGATGTTGTTTTGTTTTGTTTTGTTTTTCTGTTGATCATGCAAAATATCCAGCTGGTTTGAGGCAGAAAAATAGGGACTGAATTGTAGATACTGCAGGTTGTGGGACAGTGTAACAGTTATGTAGCATCAGTTGGATCAGTGTTCGTGAAAAGCAAAGCATGGACACAATTGATGCCTCATTGCAGAACGTGCTTTGTTACACATCCTTGTCTGCTTTTGAAGGTCAGTGTTTTGTTCCCCTTGATTGATTTATTTTCCTCTCTATTCTCCATTCAGTGTTCCTCATTCCTGTCAGATTTGTATTTTTTATTAGAAACACATTGCTATTGGCCTTTTGAAATTCCTTACTCTGGATATTTCCTGGTCACACAGTATGCCTTTTTCACTGATGCATGTGGTGGGGGCGGATGTGTATGTGTTTCGGTTTCAGTGCTATCATTCCCTCTGTCATACACACAGACAAGACATTTTTATTCAAATTTAATGACTTCCAGCTGTTTTCACCCTCTGCAGTTGACTGATTTCCTCAGAGAATCAACACCATTTATTAAGCATTACCAGTTATGCTAACATTCTCATTAATTCTACTAATGGATGCATTATTAACCAAACATGATGTCTGCATTCAACTCCTGACAGAATACATGAAAGGCAGAACTATGTTGGCTTACATATAATTTTTCTAAAAGCATATCTATAAAACACTTGTTCATTAGCAGTAAATTATGAGTGTTCAGTTGTTAGATACAGTACCAGTCAAAAGTTTGGACACACTCACCCATTCATGAGTTCAGCCGTCTCATAAACTGAGGACAGAAATGGTGTGGTATTAACAGAAACCTGTTTATCACTTACCAGATGGGAGCAAGTTGAACAAGCTGTGTCTGGGGGGGTATTGTGTTTGAGTATCTGTTGGTCTCTGGGTAGATCCCTCACCTCACTAATATCACAGAGGGTCAGTAAATTAGTGGCATTGATATTCTGGGTGACTTTGATCACTTCCTGCTGAGCAGTTTGTGGTTTACATTTAGGAGGATTTTTTTTGCTCCTAGGCAAAAGATAAAAAGTATGCCGTAAAGGAGACACAACAATGCTTTCTTAAATAACAAATACTGTCTTGACTGCAGTTTGCAACAATAGTCCTTGTTCTGGTCTGCAGTCGTGGTGAGCTCACAGCGCACCTTCAGAGTGCACTCCAAAACAGCAAAGATGGGGTCTATCCAACCATTGCAGACTCTATGGGGCTCAACACAAATAACTGTAGTGAAATGCAAGACAGGAAGTGCAAAGCCAACTAGTTAGGAGCAAAAGAATCAGAGTGAATTGATTACTCACTACTAAAGCAATTGTGTTATCTTCTCACATAAATGAAACATGAGGATGGGAATGGTTGGGTTGTAGAGGTGCCCTGCCGATAAATGCAGTCATACAAAGTCTTGTTAGATCTCCTGAAATGCCATTCAAGATACAAATAACTCTAAGGACATTCTTTGTTTGGCCCAGATTTGCATATTTTAAGATACATCAGATGGTTACAGTACATCGCTCATTCCATGCTATCACAGATACTTTACATGTTTATTTGTGGTTGAGCTCAATAAGACGTGTTCTTCATCCATGCACATCAGTTTGCACTATCCATCAATCCATTCTCTTCCACTTATAGGGTGGGGGGGCTGGAGCCTGTTTTCACCAATACAGCACAATTACAGTATTGATACTGCTGAGATGGTCATGGACATTACTACAGATATTTATATTTGCTTTAGGGGTCATTCACAATTATCAACGTTTTCTAAAGTACGCTTTCAAATAGTTAGAAAATGTTGGTTGGAACTATGTAAATTGAGCACTGCTGCCTGAACGCCAATGCCTGAGGCATCCACTCTTGTTCACTTGTACACCACTGCACTATTGCATGGTCTGCAACAATAGGGCCTCCGGTCTGGCGGATCAATTGAAAAGCCTCATTGAATTCTCTAAAATAGGCCATCACTGATTAAGACTCTACTGAGGATATTAGGTAGGAACAAGCTGCGAGTGTGTAGCAGCAGGTGTGGAAAGCAGCCAAAGCCACCAGAGATGAATTCAATAAGGAAGTGGAAGTATTGTTCCACAAAGCCGAATCAAAAATGGAAACTGTACGCAGTAAACCACAGAAAACAATGAGGGATTTTATTCAGAAGGTATGTACATTAATTCTATATGTTCCTGGCGTGTTTTCATCTATGCTGTCCCGTATATTTGTGCGTAATCTAGTGATTGGCGGCCTGTACTATAGCCAACTATTGTGTACTGTACTATTGTGAAAACTCGCTATCGGCTGTTTCAAAAGTCACTAGAAGTCGCTAAAGGACGAATCGAGGTCCGAGGTGGTGGGGTGTCCCCCTCTGTGCCGAAGCGAGGTCCGGGCAATGCCATAGTGTACGTAGTGACACAGTACGTGTGCTGTATATTAGTGTTGTAGTCAAGACCACACTTGTCTCAGAAACATAAGGAATGCAGGAACACTCAGGAAATACAAACGGAACCCAAAAACAGAACTAAAGAAGACATCACACACACTTGTCTCCGAGACCGAGACAAGACCAAGACCAGAGTGTATCGAGACCGAGACAAGACCAAGACCAGTGCCTGACGCTACATGACCCAATAAAATGTGAAACATGATCAAAATCACTTCTCAAATTGATCTGAAAGATCCACAATCCCATAAAATCATCCTGATATTAAACACTCACAGTTCAAATAGATATAACCATCTTTATTTAATACTCCTGGGTGACTTTCATCATTTATCACAGAATGTAAAACAATTATTCATAGTTCATCACAATAGTCTTAACTTTTCTCTGCCTTTCATAAACTATGCATAAAGTTGTGTTGTTTTTAAAACAGCAATCTTTGTAAAAAAAATGGGTGCTTTTTCAAAACCACATAGCTAAATGTGTAAAACTGAAAAAATGGCAAACACTCATCGACAGTAAGAACTAAAGCATTTAATCTTATACAGATTCAAGCTGCAGTATGTAACTTTTATAAAAAATCTGGTTTTTACATATTTGTTAAAACTGTCACGTCACAACAGCATGAGATAATCTGCAAAAAAAATGGAGCTCCTCCTCCTCCTCCCTGAACCGCTCCCAGTCAAAAACAACCAATCATAACCAGGAGGAGGGTCTTAGCACTGTCAATCAATCCTCGTGTATGCTACTCAATGTAGTTGTGTGCGTTTCTGTTTCCATGTCTATTTCCTGTTTTACTTTGGCAGTCCTTTGTGTGTTCTATATTCAGTTTTGCTTCCCCTGGTCTTTTTGGTGTGTTTCTGTTCACCTGTTCTCCCCGGCTGTTTCTCCTCTCATTATCTCAAGATTTGGTATCGATCCTATGCCAAGTAAACACAGGGCCGTGATACTGATACCAATACTTTTTAATAATTATGAAGAATTTCCATGAAGTTTAACTGGTTTGAGATTTTTTTCCTGTGGATCATTAATTAGTTAAATAGTTAAAACCCAGGATAGAACTGGGCAAAGTTTATATGTAAGTAGAAATACTTTATCAAAATAAAAGTTATTGTTCTGAAACAATAGAATATTAACAAAACAATTTTCCCCATACATTGATGTCTGGAATTTTTTTTTTTCATAAATGAAGTGTACAAAATCATTACTCAAGAACAAATGCAAACTTTTTTCCAGGTAGATCGTTCAGAAAGTATTATATAAAAAAAAATTAATAAAAAATGTCCCTTCATTCACTAATTTTCTACAAATTTAAATTTAAATTTTATTTAAATGTTTCATAGCAAAATCCTTTTTTTTCCCCAAATAAAATATGTTATGTTGTCTTCCTCTATAAGCACCGCACAGTTCTGTCCCAATAAAATTGAATTGAATTGAACTGAACTCATTATAATTCTGGCATTTGTGATTTTCTATATACAAACATTGTCATGAAGTGCTGGGTGGCAGGCATGTTGATGATCCCAATGCAGGACTCATGAGACAGGACTGAACTTGAAATATACAGCTTTATTTGCAGGATAACCCAGGCAAAACAGTGACAAGGAACGGAGGGAGACAGACAAGAGGACACAAGAAATAATGAGAGGAGAAACAGCTGGGGAGAACAGGTGAACAGAAACACACCAAAAAGACCAGGGGAAGCAAAACTGAATATAGAACACACAAAGGACTGCCAAAGTAAAACAAGAAATAGACATGGAAACAGAAACGCAGACTTGACACAACAGGCACACTACAACATAAAGAAAGCAGACACACTGAGCATGGGGACATCTACACTGGAACTGGACAACCACGGGGACACAGAGATAGAGACAGAAACACAAGGAAGGCAGGAACACTCAGGAAATACAAACGGAACCCAAAAACAGAACTAAAGAAGAACCAAAATCCTAGGAATATAAAAATCAAGAAACAAATCAGAAATATAATATATACAAAAACTGCAAAACCCCAATAATCAAGATTATAATCTACATTATAATCACTCCAGTACTTTTTGGGTACTTTATAGAACTGTAATGTTATATTTCTCGCAATTTCTGCAGCCCTCTTGGCCGGATCCCGCAGGAAAAAAAGACATTTTTAATGTCAGTGGTAGTTTTTACCCTCATTAATAAAGAATATATGAAAGTCAATTTGCCAAGAAGTGATTGCAGCTTCTAATTTGTGACAGGAGTGTTGTGTCTCACTCAAAATGACGTAATATCATATAAGAGAGATATGTTTGACACGTTTCACAAATTTTATGCCAAAAGTTAATCTACATCAATTTAAATACAACAAATCTTTTTTTTGCTAAATACCGGAAATCACTTTTAGTAGACGATCACTTTTAGCACAAGACCGGCTGTTCAGATGACAAATTGCTCCACTGCTACTGTGTACAGTGTGGTAGCATGCACATTTTGCATACAGGCAGTGCAATACAATGTTTTAATAGATAGGAAAGAATATATTTGATACCAAGATTTCCAGAATTTTTCAACACCAGGATATGTTTTTCATACTTCCTATTACATTAAAATACCAAAGAACCAGGTAAAAAAAGATCAACATTTTCTTTGTACACTTATGGGAAGGGGGTGTCTGAAAAAAGAGTACTCTTGGAAAATGTTGATAATTGTGAATGACCCCTTAGGGTGAATTGTAATTAATTTAGAGTTCTACATGTTTTATGTTTACCTTAACATGACTACTCAGGTTAAATCCTTTCAGCTATTTTACAATTTGATTTTCTTGGAAAAGCTACAGCCTGTCCAAAAGAAATGCTTGGCTCTTAAAATTGTTCTGTAATGTGTTGGAAAACCTTCACCATTCAGCTGTGCAGCTGTTACAGCAGATAGCACATAATACCTCTTATTATTTTGTCTGCTTGCAGTGCAGGCAGATACAATCTCACCTCCTAGCCCTGCTACTCGTGATCATTATTTGTTCTTTCCTTCACTGGTCAAACACCTGAACACAATAGTCATTCAAATCTATGTGAAGAAAAGGATTGATTTTGGGGCAGTAGAGGGACTGTAATTGCATCTCAAATGAAGGACTTTTTACAGAGAGTCGAGAGCACAGAAATGATTGTTTGTTTTTTTTTTAGAGTGGCCCTGTATCTCACAGTGAATCTCCAGAACAAGTACCAACCAACCAACCAAACTTCCAAAATAAGACCGAGGGGATTAACCATTAATCACACAGATGAAAAAATGAAAAAAAAAAAAAAAATGACAAATGTACTTGCCTTGGCATTAATATACCTGGGTGGCCCACCCAAATAAAGTCTATGTTTGAGAAACATGTATCACTTCATGTGGCATAGGCAGAGGTAAGCAGAGTAAAAAAAGAGAGTTCAGTATGTGTGTGCAAGGCATGAAGAAAGAGGAAGAAAGAGAAACTGTAGAAGAGATGCAAAACTGTTTCCACACTAGAAGTGACGTGGTGACCAGAGACCATAGAAAGTGAATGACCTGTCACAATTTCAGGCGACTATGGGTGAAGTAACTGCAGGACCCAATGGTAAATACATTAGAATGTTACCTAGGCAACCAAGCAAAGAATGTCCATATAACTGCAGGCGTATTCACCATATTCTGCAGTATGTGCACACATGCCTCATATCCTGGCAGGAAATCTTTTCTGAAAAAGTCAAGATCTCTAGTGTCAATCCCGGGGTATTCAGCGGTAAGCTACCCCTGGCTGACAGAGCAGCCACCTTTTCTTGATTGACTTTGTGTTTCTACTCTTCACTTGCACTGTTTCACACCTCCATTATTTCTTGTTTGAAGGTAATCTGACCCCATTTCTCATTTTTCATCACTCACTGCCTCCATCTTTCTGTGCAGCTGTCTCTGTCACTCTCCCCTCATTATTCAGTTCTGTTGTGGTTTCTCTCTTTAACTCATCTTTGTTGTTGTTTTTGCTCGTTTTGCTGGGAGCTTCCCTCTCTGCTGCTCTGTCTGCTTATTTGCTCTTTACACAGAAAAGATCATCAAAAATAGCATATTGTGCTCTCCACCTGTGCTATTTATAACATTAAAAATCAGGAGCTGTCTTTTTGATTACACATGTTTGTGCATGCAGTTGTGTCTTTTTCTATATTTGGTTACATGTGTCTGTCATTTGTCACCCTGCATTAGCAGACTCATGCATCTTGTGCTGTCTTCCCGCTCACTGAGTAGATGAGAGATTCAATTACATACTGTTTGAGAACACACAAACATCCACACACACGCACCCACACACACTATTAACAGTTTAAAATGTTTTTATTCACCTCCCTCCATTTGAACTGTTCTTCCATCACTTACTTTCTCATTTAATAAAACACCACTTCAACATTACCTCTAAAACAATCTCTTCCTTATTTGTCTTTTTTCCTCCACTCCTCTCTCCCTTACTCTTATCTAATCTCACCTCTAACGTGTCTTCTCTATGGAACATTTTGTTATATATCCTGCATTCTGGAGTTTTTGTCTATGTTTTAAAATTTTTCTTAGTGTATTTTTAAAGCCCCCTCTGCCCTCTCCTCTGTGTCCTCCTTCGATCGCTGTTGTTTCTTCCGATTGCAGTTCTCTTTTTTCCCCTCGATCTAATTATAGAGAAAAAACCTGTTTGACTTGATTTTAGACATGGAAGAAGCAGCAGCAATAAATAAATAAAAGTCATTTTTTGACCTTAAACTGAATTATTCTCTTCAAGTTTAAACCCCAGATCAAGCGGAGTCCATTTGTCTCCCTCATTCAAATTCATTGTGCTTCCTGTATTGTAAATCTTTCTGTAATTACACACACACACAAATCCATCCTTCAGAGTTTTGAGCTGAGGGTAATTCTAAATTGAATGCTTGAGTGATTTTATTGTGACCCAGGTGGTCTGGGTGGAAACCAGAAAACCTCCATCCCAGTGAGGGGCTTGATGACAGTGCTGACAGCCCTGTCTCACGGTAGCCAGTGAATGCTAAATCTCCTCAAATCTGGAGTCAGTTAAGGGTGCTTTTTCTCTGAGAGTCTTAAAATGCAGCTGCATGGCCAGAAGAGTTTGGCGAAAGAGAGACAAACACAGCAAGGAAAATGTTAGAGAGAGGCTGAGGCAGAGAAGCTCATCATGGACTAAAGTAAGCAAGTGGGAGGAGACGACGGGTGTGTGATGAGGCTGGAGGAAGTACCGCTTGCTGCAATCACTGTCACAGTGAGAGCCAGTGATAAAGAATGACAGGGTCAGGGCCTTTTAAATACAGGGTTAAATTGCTGTCAGAGTGTCAGAGTAGGATTTTTTTTGTATCAAAGGCCATCTAAAAGCACCTTTTATAATCTGTTTTTTTTTTTTCTCGCCTTTCTTTCTAGCTTTAGCTTTTTATCCCACAGTCCCAAATATTCACAATACATGTAAAACATTTCAGGAGTAATAAGAATTCTTATACTTTGTTATGTTTATATTATAGTTACTTCTTTTTAATCCAGATTTAGATTTTGCATATTATTTTTAGTTTGTTGTACTAAATAAATTTTATTACTACAACTATTATCACCTTAATAAGTGAAAGATATGTGCAGTTATCTCAGCATGTTTGTTTTGTGTTTGCTGCAGAATTGGTGACAGTTAAAAATACTGGGTATTGCTGTTTTTGTTTTCTTTTTCTATTGCCAGAGTGTCAACTTTTACTTGAATTAAAGAACACACATTTCTTGTGGTGTTGAATGCTGCAACTCTACAACTCTCAACCTCAGCACTGGATCTCCACAAGGCTGTGTGCTGAGCCGCCTCCTCTATACTCTCTACACATACAGGTGCTGGTCATAAAATTAGAATATCACGAAAACGTTGATTTATTTCATTAATTCCATTCAAAAAGTGAAACTTGTATATTATATTCATTCATTACACACAGACTGATACACAGACTGATATATTTCAAATGTATTTCTTTTAATTTTGATGATTATAACTGACAACTAATGAAAACCCCAACTTTAGTATCTCAGAAAATTAGAATATTACTTAAGACCAATACAAAAAAGGGATTTTTAGAAATTTTGTCCAACTGAAAAGTATGAACATGAAAAGTATGAGCATGTACAGCACTCAATACCTAGTTGGGGCTCCTTTTGCCTGGATTACTGCAGCAATGCGGCGTGGCATGGAGTCGATCAGTCTGCGGCACTGCTCAGGTGTTATGAGAGCCCAGGTTGCTCTGATGGTGGCCTTCAGCTCTTCTGAATTGTTGGGTCTGGCGTATCGCATCTTCATCTTCACAATACCCCATAGATTTTCTATGGGGTTAAGGTCAGGCGAATTTGCTGGCCAATTAAGAACAGGGATACCATGGTCCTTAAAGCAGGTACTGGTAGCTTTGGAACTGTGTGAAGGTGCCAGGTCCTGTTGGAAAATGAAATCTACATTTCCATAAAGTTGGTCAGCAGCAGGAAGCATGAAGTGCTCTAAAACTTCCTGGTAGAGCTGCGTTGACCTTGGACCTCAGAAAACACAGTGGACCAACACCAGCAGATGACATGGCACCCCAAACCATCACTGACTGTGGAAACTTTACACTGGAC
>JASGAU010409995.1:0-17261 GCA_030220045.1 Australoheros facetus
TTGAACATCGATGGGTTCAGTGAATATAAGCTGCACTGTCAGAACTGATGTGTTGGAGGCTGAAGGCTGCATATTTAACTGCTACCTGTGCATTGGTCCAGTTGATCATTTCTTTATGTTTGGAGTAAGAGCTTCGTAGAGTTGGACTTTGATTTGACCCTAAGATAGATGCAATTTACATCTATCTAATGAATTTTAGGCCAAAAATTAGATAATAACTGAGTCACTGTTTGCCGTGTGGGCCAATTTATATGAAGAATCTAGATTGGACGGACTGATTTTAAAAGCTAATACACTTCACAAGAGCATCATTGACACACAGAAGACAAGATCAATTATTGATATCAATAATCATGGGTCACTAGCTGATGGGGAAGTGAAATGTGTTCTGATTTATGTGTGTAATGGTGATCTTATATCTCATGCTTAAATCCACTAATGCTTGTTTTATTTTTGTTTTTAATGCCATAATAAAGTATAGAAAGTAGGTAAACACATGATAAATATGAGATTATTAAAGCCTGTCTAAAACTTGCTGACAAAGATTGAAAACCACAATATATGAGAGTAGTTTTCACAAATGGGCCTCTCCTGGCTCTTAACAACGATGCAGTCCTGGCTGAGCACCCCACAGACACACAGCAGGGGATTTTAACCATGCAGATCCAAAATAAGTGCTTCCCAGACTTCATCAGCTTGTGAAATCTGCAATCAGGGGAGCAAATACACTGGACAAAGTGTACACTAACATCCAGCAGTTCTACAGGGTCAAACATCTACCTCGCTTAGGCCAATCTGACCGCTTGTTCCTGCTGCTGATCCCAGCATACACCCCCCTCAGGAAAAGAGGTACTCCTGGAATAAAGACTGTGAAGGCATGGCCTGATGATGCCTCTCACCTACTGTGGGACTACTTCTGGAGAACTGACTGGGACGTGTTTGAGCACCAGGACCTGGAGAATGACACAGTGGTGGTCCTGGCCTATATCAAGTTCTCTATGGACAATGTCACCGTGGACAAGCATATATGGATCTATCCCAGCAGGACCTGGTTCCTGGTTGACAAGGGAGGTCTGGGACCTGCTGAAGGAGAGGAATACTGCTTTCAGGTGTGGGTATGCAGAATGGTACCGTGTTGCCAGAGGCAGCCTCTAGAGGGGCAATCAAAAGCCCAAGGCAGCATACAAGAGGAGGAAAGAAGACCAGCTGGACAGCAACAACACCAGGCAGGGGGTCCAGAGTATTACCAGCTACAAATCCAGCCGTCTTTTAGCTGCTAGGGGTGAAGCCTTACTGGCAGAAGAGTTGAACCTCTTCTTTGCCCGCTTTGAGGGGAATCCAGAGATGGCTACAGCTCATCCACCTGTCCACAGCACTCACACACTCATGGTGGAGGAACGCAACATGATGCGTGTGTTGAGGGTTGTAAACCCACGAAAGACTGCTGGACCTGATGGAGTTACAGGATGGGTGTTGAAGGATTTTGCAGACCATCTGGCTGGGTTCTTTACCAAAAGTGACGGTCCCACCCTGCCTTAGGTCCTTCATCATAGTCCCACTGCCCAAGAAGAACAGCATCGACAGACTGAATGACTATTGGCCAGTGGCTCTTACACCTATCATAATGAAATGTTTTGAAAAACTGTTTCAAACATTGCCAGTCTGCCATTGGCCTTTGATGATCATCAGTTTGCCTACAGGGCAAAACCGGACCCCATTGCCACAGCTCTCCACACTGCTCTGACCCACCTGGAGCAGCTGTGCAAGACTGCTCTTTGTGGATTTCAGCTTGGCTTTAACACGATTCACCCCCCAGAGACTGGTGTCCAAACTGGCATACCTGAGACTGTCAACGTCCATCTGGTCCTGGACTTCCTGAGAGACTGCTCAGAGGATTAGAGTAGCCCCCTACAAAGCTACAGCTGTCACACTGACTTCACACAAAGTTGTGTGCTGATCCCCCTACTCTACACCCTCCTACAACTATGACTGCGCTCCCGCCCACCCCAGCAATGTCATCATTAAATTCACTGACGACACAGTGATGGTCAGACGAGGAGGTGGCATGCAGAGACAAGGTAGAGCAACTGCATGGAAAACAACCTGGCTCTTAACACCACCAAGACTAAAGAGCGGATTATAGACTTCAGGAGGAAGAAAATGGCCATCTAGTCACTCTACATCAATGGGACTGCATGGAGATGGTACCATCTTTTAAGTTCGTGTGCATGCGGAAATTAAAAGATGGCCTGTGGTACCAACTAAGAAAGACAGATTGGTCATATTTAAGATTGAAGCATTAATTAATAGTAGAACTTCTTGTAAGCGGGCTGCTTTGTGGTATTGGCTCAGTCACGGCTTTGTTCTGGCGACTCAACCATGCAGCCCATTTTTCAAGTGCCTCCTTATTGTGCACCTCGAAACAGCCTCACCACTTCATGTATGTCAGCCGAAGTTATTTGTGGGGTTTTCTTTGCATCATGAACAATTTTTTTGGCAGTCGTGGCTGAAATTCTTGTTGGTCTACCCGACCGTGGTTTGGTTTCAATTTTCCACTTTGTAATTAAGAGTTCGAACACTTTCTCAATTCCTTGGATATGTTTTTAAATAATTTTCCTGTATTATAAAGTTCAACTATTTTCCCTGCAGATCCTTTGATAATTCTTCAGCTTTCCTCACAGCTTGGAATCTAAATGTATTTATCAGTGCAACACTGGAGGAAACACGCAGGCCTGTCAGGAGCACAGGAACTGACTACCTTTTGAAACACACACAATTACAAACAAACATCACAGGTGAGGACGGTTACCTTTAGTCATCATTTAAACCCGTGTGTCAACTTGTGTGTAAAGGGTATGAAAACTTTTGATCAGGGTCATTTGAGTAGTTTCTGTTATCATTTTGATTTAACACAACTGTTGGAAAATAAATGGCTTCACCGGGTTTTTGTTATTCGTCATTTTCTCTGAAAAATTCTGCCATGGTATGCAAACATTTGAACACAACGCTGTCTATCTATCTATCTATCTATCTATCTATCTATCTATCTATCTATCTATCTATCTATCTATCAATCTATCTCTGCCTATGATGACCCTTTCCTCTTCCTTTCAAAGTAAAAGGGAAATCAAAGAAAAAAAAACACCACAATTTAAAACAGAATACAAACTTTTTATATTTGAAAAAGCTTAAAACTTTTTTTTTTTTTACAAACAGATTAAAACATCAAGTTTTAAAAACATTTACAACATCTAATTAAAAACTTCAGTTTATCTGATCACAGTTATTGATCCCTGCTGGTGATGTCATGTAGTCACTGCTGGCGCTGTTTCCTGTCACGTGCTCCTCCTGGCAGCAGCAGCGTCCGTGGTGGTAACGGGCTGCAGATTTTTCCACGGATCCTGCATCATGGACGGGCTGAAGTATTTCTGCACAGGAGCGTCTGAAGACTGAAAGCAGAAAGCAGTTTGGTTAAATATGACCTCACAAAAACCTCAATAACTAAGATATAAACTTCACTTCCTGATTCCAGGAGTTTTTCTGAATCAGTTTCTGGTTAAATGTTCTCATTTCTTTCATTAAAATCAGCTGAATGTGGAAATGAACAGACTCCTATTTCAAAAGAATTCTCACAGGTTAGAGACACAGTAGAGACAGGTTTAAAACACCTTAGCGACACATCTGGAACAGCTTTAATGTGAGGTAAAGAAGAGGCTCAGCTGTTCGTGAGCACTGCTGATGCCATTGTGTTGTTTTGGTCAGGATATAAATATTTTAATAGGATCAAACTGTTCTTTCAGCTTTTAGGAAGTTTTTACTGATATTTTATGTCTAACAGCTGTTTAATAAACACTGACTTGTCACATCTATTAAACATCTGCTTCTCTCTGTGGTGGCATTAACGTCAGAGTAAACCCCGCTCAAATCCTAAGGTGTCCGCCCTCCTGCTGATCAGCTCGTGGATTCTTGATGGCCCCCGAACCTCATGCTACGANCCCCCACTGAGAGAAAGAAGAGTCTGCAGTTCACCTGATTAAATGATCAGTCAGACTGTTAATTCATCAATAACTTTGCGTATCGATGAGTTCTGATCTAAGTTCCGACTGTCAGCTGATTCCCAGAACATGAACAGCTCTGATCGAACCAGTTCTGATTCACAGAGTCTCTTTGATCACAGTCGAAACCTTACCTTGAAGTTCGGAGCTGAGGTGGGACTGTAGGACTGAGGCCGCCGGAAACCGTTTCCCCTGCGCCGCATCGGACCCCCGAACCCCCGCGATCCGCAGCCAAACCCGGCTCCAGAGCCGTCCCTGTAACCCCGGTTAGAACCCGGAGAGTAGCCCGGAGAGTAGGGGGAGTAGCCCCGCGGGGAGCCTCCGTACGGGGAGCCTCTGTACGGGGAGCCTCCGTAGGGGGAGCGGGGGAAGCCCCAGCCGGACGTCGGGGAACAGAAACTACCAGCCGGCCGCGGAGCTCCAGGACTCCGCTGAGGTCTGTCCGGAGCGCGGAACATGTGAGCGGATAAAAAGAGACAAACCAAAGAAGAGCGCCGAAACAATCTGCTGCCGGAGGACGAGAAGCGCCACAGCAAAACACTGAGCAGACCGGAACCGGAAACACACAGCTGAGCTCCTCCCACAGACTGCAGCGCCGCCCAGCGGACACCCAGATGACTGCAGGCACAGCAAGCCAAAGCCAACTTTATTCACACTTTAAAACAGCAGATACTGACCAAAGAGGTGAAGAACAAAACAAAAATACAACAACTACTGACAAAAGCAGAGCTCCAGCTTTCTGCACTTTGATTTGTGGACTGACAGCCTGAAGATCTGTATTTATATTTGTACATTTGTACACTTTGTACATGAAATAAACTGTAGAAATAAACCACAGATTTTATTTAAAAAAGACCTTTACAGTCTGTTTAACAGAGCTTATAAATGACTTCATACTTAAACTGGTAAAATTTACATGATCATTAATTGAACTGTGCAGAAAACTGCTATAATAAGACTGTGGCCTTCAGTCAGCCAATAAACTCTAAACATTTATTAATGACAACCAATACCTTACTGATGACAATGTTTCACCTACTGATAATTGAATAAACTTTATTGTGAATATGAATGAAGTCCGATGATGAGGAAGCTGCTGTAAACTGTTTCTTCATGTTTAGAAAATAACTCACAAACTCCAACCTAATGATGACAAACCCAAACTCAAAATACAGTAAACATACAGTACTGGCACCGGCCAGTATTACAGCCATTGTGGTGTGATTGCCTCCATTATCTCAAAATGACTTTCTGTACAGACAGACGCCCCGAGAAAGAGCACTACAGGTGAGATGTCTGCTCTGAGAGTGTTAGTGGAGAAGTTAGAGAAGGTCAGAGGGANTTCTCTAACTTCTCCATTACCGTGTCTTTGTGGATCCAGAGAAAGCAGATGACAGGGTGCTGAGAGAGGAGCTGTGGTACTACATGAGGAAGTCAGGAGAGGCAGAGAAGTATGTGAGGGTGGTGCAGAGGACAGAGAGACAGTAGTGAGGTGTGTGGCATGAGTGACAGATGGGTTGAAGGTGGGGGTGGGACTACATCAGGGATCTGCTCTGAGCAGTGGTGATGGACAGACTGACAGATGAGGTCAAGCAGGAGTCTCAGAGGGCCATGATGTTTGCAGACAACACTGTGATCTGTAGTGAGAGCAGGTGGAGGTATGCTCTGAGGAGAAGAGGAATGAAGGTCAGTACATGTGTGTGAATGAGAGGGAGACAGGTGGACATGCAAGGAGCAGAGGGAGTGAAAATTCCTGAGGTCAACCATCCAATGTAACAGACAGTAAGAAGAGAGGTGAAGAACAGTGCAGCAGGGTGGAGTGGGTGGACATGAGTGTGAGGGGTGACCTGTGACTGAAGGAGAACAGCAAGAGTGAAAGGGAAGATTTACAAGATGGTAGTGAGACCTGCTATTGATGGATGGTTTGGAGATGGTGGCTCTGACACAGGCAGGAGGCTGAGCTGAAGATGCTCAGATGTTCATTAAAAGGACCAGGATGGACTGGATTAGAAATGAGTTCATCAGAGGGACAGAGCAGCAGCAGAGAGTCTGGCTCATGGAAGCTGCAGACTGAGGCGAGGTCCACGTCTCAGTGAGCTGCAGAAACAATAAAATTGTATTTTATTCTGTTTGTTGTAATAAGCTGGTTTGTCCTCTTGGTGGTGCTCACGCTGTTCCTGAGTTGATGTGGCGCTTTGGCCACATCAACTCAGGAACAGCTCGGCTTCATAAAGTCCTTCTAGAAGAAACTCTTCTAAATGGATTCTAAATGGAGCAGCGTGCTCACTGGGACATTAAAACTGGACGTACAAAATCAGCAGTGAAATCTGAAAAAACTCAAGAAAGTTTGAGTTTGTCCTAAAAAGCTTTTCTCCCCTGAAGTTAGACTACTTTCTCCATCCATCCATTCTCTTCCACTTATTCTGTTCAGGGTTGCGGGGCTGGAGCCTATCCCAGCTGACATAGGGCGGGAGGCAGGGTACACCCTGTACGGGTTGCCAGCCTGTCACAGGACCAACACAGAGAGACAAACAACTCTTCACACCTATGGACAATTTAGAATCACTACTTTCTATGTCTGTGTTTTTTTAATTTTTTTATTTTTACCTCTAACAGATTTAAATTCAGGACTCTTGGTTTAAGGGAAAAAAAAGCTTTTGGCAGCAGTTCAGTTCAGGCTTCATCGCTCTTCCGACAATTTGAGTGAGGTCCACTTTACCCTGAGCTCGTCACTGTTTGCAGGGGGTCGTATATGGAGGGGGGACAGCAGGTGACATCGATATGTGTCCCCTCTCTCCAACATTGTCTTTGTGCTCAATGAGATTCACCCCAAACTCAAGCTGGTCAGAAGACTCCAACAGTTTCCTCTCCTCAGACTGCTCCACAGATGTGTTGATGTTATTATCATTATTATTTATTATTATTGTTCTTGTATGTTAAATGCATTAACAGAATAGTCCACTAAATATTCCTGAATTTGAAACATCTGCTGAAGGTTCTACTTCAGAAGAAACTTTGAAGCAGATGTGGTCTCCATCTGCTCTCCGTTCCTATCTAAAGCCATGATTTCTGGACCTGCTGATAACATCTTTGAGTCCGGGTTTGGGGATCCTCTCACCTTCGATGCCCAGGGTGCCCTCTGTGATGCTGCTCTTCATCTCCTCTGTGTCTGCAGCAGGAATCGTGTTGATCCTGAATCTGTAAAGCTGAAGGTGTTACAGAGGCTCCTGGTTAATGCTGAAAAACTAACAATACTCATTCAGTCTGCTACACACCAGGGAGCCCGTTTTACCTTTAAGGTGTGTTTGGTATAACCACCTTTTCCCAAACTTTGGTGCTCCCTGTGTGGTCCCAGCAGACAAAAAATGGAGCTGAGGAGGAGCTCGTCTTTGTCCTAATCTGAGTATCATGAAGCCTGCGGTTTGCGCCTGACTTTGAATTTTGGATTCTTGTGTTTGTGGTATTTTGAGTTTTCTTTTACTTTCAGCAGTTGTTCCTGGGTGGTTTCTTTCCGTTTATATTATCAGGCCTTCTTAGTTTTCTGATTTCTGCTCATGGATATAACTTATATTGAAATCCTTGAGTTTTCGGTTAGTTTTATCTGCCCTTTGTTCCCTGCATCATGTTCTCTGTGGTAGGTGTTTTTCTGTCTTGTTACTTCCTGTTTTATTTTGATAGTCATTTGTCTCTGGTGCCATGTTTTAGTTTTACTGTCCTGTTACTCTGGTTTTGTCTCAGCCATGTCTCTCAGGTGTCTCCGCTCTGCCCCATTCACTCCTCTGTGCATTTCTAGTCGCTGTCTCACTTTGACTTTGGTCAGATCAGTCATGTTAGCTCATGTGATCTTTGCTTATTCAGTATCTTGTTGAATTCATTTAAATCCACAGAGCAGTAACCCTCAGAGCAGCCTGAACACACTGATCCTTAGCCCCACTGTTCTGCTATACCAGACCTTAGGGTTCCTTCACCCCCCCCCACTTTAACTGCTGTGTAATATGTGACCCTTGCTTCTGGTTCAGCTTCAGCAGGCTGCAGAGGAGTGGGAGGAGCTGACCTCCTGGTTGATGTGTGCTGAGGACTTCAGGGTTTTGATGTATTTCTTTTCTCCTGAATTGGAAGAACAAATTGTAGAACAAGTTTTTTTCTTGGTGGTGGTACAGCTCTTTATACCTTCATCTGATGTTCCTGCAGCACACATTTTCTGAGAGCCCACACTAGGCTGCAGTACTCCCAGTGTTTTTTTAAAACCCTTATTTCACTAGGAAGTGAAACTCTTCAGATTGAGAGTGCCCTGGGCCACATAAGCAGCATAAACATGGCATGTTTTTAAGACAAAAGAACTACCAGCAAACATTCACGAGGTCCGTCCTTGGGTTTGAACCTGAGGCAACAGTGCTACCTACTGAACCACTGTGTGCACTTTTATACAAAGTAACCAGTTCAGTGGTGTGAAACACCCAGATGCAAAAATCAGCGAGAAACACGAGAGACTGGGGAGTTTTTCACTGGGGTACATCACCTCTGGCAACATCTTCCCTTTTTCAGAGACGAGCAGAGGCCAAGTCTGCACGTGCAGCATGCGTGGAGCTTTTTCATGGCGAGTGCTCTGTTCTTCCTTTTCTGATGTTCAATCCAACCTCAGGCTGATTAAAGGCTCATTCTGCAGAATGTAAAACATCTCTGGTGTGAAACGTGCTGCTGAAGTCAGACTGCTCCTCTCCTCCTCCTGACGATCATGAGTCATCTGTCACTCTGTTCTGTGGGCGTCTGAACAAACTGACTCGCTGCTGAAGCCAAAATAAGGCGAGAAGAAAGATTCTCACCATCTGAATGAAAACACAGATCTGAGCCGAGTCAAGGAGCAAATCAATGAGTGTGTGAACAGGAGACCCTGCGCACCAGCCCCCAGACCGCTACAGCTAAGTCAAATCCAATGTATTTGTGTAGCATTATTCAGACACAGGGTAACTCAGAGTGCCTTACAGAGGGACAGAATGAGACATTAAAAACATGTAAGGTCATGATACGAGGCATACACATACAAGCCTGATAACAATAGAACAGTATTAAAATGGAAAAACAGACTAGAGTCGTTTCCCGTGGTCACAGATGTCCATGTAAGTCCTGCATCCCTGATCATCACTGTGAATCCAGCTTTGTTGAAAGCAACGTCAAGAGAGACGCCGAGTCTCAGTGGGACTACCTGGATAAATAAAGGTTAAAGAAAAAGTAATATTAAAAAAAATAGTGGTAAAACTGTGGGAGGAGCCAGTCTGCTGTTTGAGTCCTGCGAATTTCCGGCTACTTTTTTGCCACAGTTTTTGAATTTATCAGGAACAATAATCAAAGCATCAACATAAGGACTCACAATTTCCTGGAGGGAGACTGCTGAAACTATCAGAATGGACGTGAGGGAATGAAGAAAGTGGAAAAATAAAACTGACCACAAAGAGCGAGGACCACGGAGGGGAAATGTCCCAGCATACTTTCTTTCTGTCGGCCGGCATATAAAACACCAGCACACAACCAATTAACCAATTAACACACATAATGCAGCTCACACAAGCATAAATGCTGCTAGGTTGCGTACCTAGGCTCCACAAAGATCCAGTGCAGAAGTCTAATTAGTGAATATCTGACCAAGCTAGTGTCTGTTTTTGATTGTTTTCAGCCAAAAAAACATAACTGCTGGCTGATTAATACACAGGAAGTGGGAGGATGCACGGATACATTTGTTGCACCTTGAATCTTGGACCTGACAAAGTCTGAAGAACTCAAACTAATGAAAACTAAACTAAAAATAAAAATGAGCAAAACCGCTCTAAAAACTAATTAAACTAAATGAATTAAAGAGAAAAAAGTTACATTGAAATAAAACTAAACTATCATGTAAAATCCAAAACTATTATAACCTTGCTCAGCACTCTGGTTTTGGGACACCCATGGCTCAGTAAACACAACCCCCTCTAATAAATTGGTCTCAAAACACCACTGTCATCAGTTTTGTTTACTTCATCACCCAGTTTAACAACGTCTCCAGAATCTCTCGATTTGTCTTCTGTTCTCCAGGTTTATCCTGATCTTGCTGAAGTGCTTCATAAGGACTTTGCTTTGTCTCTCTCACAGCACCGCCCTTATGATTGTGACATTGGCACTCCTCTTCTCACCAGCAGATTATGCAGCCTCTACAAACCTAAGCCAGCAAAAGGAAGGTAAACTGCATCCCTGTGCCTTCCTCTCTTGCCATCTCTCTCCAGCAGAATGTAATTATGATGTGGGGGACCATGAACTGTTGGCAGTCAAGCTGGCCCTTGAAGAATGATGTGACTGGCTGGAAGGAGCTGAGCAACCATTTGTGGTACGGACAGACCACAAGAACCTCTCAAACCTCAAAGCGGCCAAGAGACTCAACACTGTGTAAGCCNNTTTTCACACAATTCAACTTCACTATTGCTTGCAGACCTGGCTCCCGCAATGTTAAACTGGATGCTATTTCCCATCAATTCGCCTCTTCTGAGGTTGTTCCTGAGCATACCACCATCCTTCCTCCATCCTGCATCATTGGCTCTCTCACCTGGGAGATCAAGTCCTTGGTCTGAAATGCCCAAAAAGATGAGGTAATAGTCCTATGAAGCATCTCTTTGTTCCCTCGTGTCTGATCCCAAGTCATTCACTGGGCTCATACCTCAAAGTTCATCTGTCATCCCGGTAAGAACCGCATTATCACAGTCCTTCAGTGCATGTTTTGGTAGCCATCTTTATTCAAGGACATTAGAGACTATATTTCTGCCTGCACTGTCTGTGCTCAGAACAAGTCCTCCAGCTGTTAACCAGTAGGCCTGCTCCGTCCTCTCCTTACTGCAGATTTTTTGTTACCTCCATCCTCTGGTAATACAGTCATTCTCATATTTATTGAGTGCTTTTCCAACAAGTTTCAAAAGAGCTACACTTTGTTACTCTTTTGAAACTTCCTTCTGCCTTAGAAATTGCGCAGTTGCTGATAGACCATGTTTTCCACCTTCACGGGATTCCCCTAGATATTATTTCTGACCGGGGACCTCAATTCACATCCAGAGTCTGGAGGAAGTGCTATTCCATCCTCGGTGCCCAGTTTGTCTTTAAGGCAGGGGTGGGCAACTCCAGGCCCTGAGGGCCGGTGTCCTGCAGGTTTTAGACGTGTCCCTGATCCAACACACCTGAATCAAATGGCTGAATTATCTCCTCAGTATGCAGTCAAATTCTCCAGAGTCCTGCTAATGACTTCTATATGTGATTCAGGCATGTTGGATTAGAAACACATCTAAAACCTGCAGGACACCGGCCCTCGAGGCCTGGAGTTGCCCACCCCTGCTTTAAGGGATGCCCTTTGTGACCGATTCTGTTCATAATTTTCATGGACAGAATTTCTAGGTGTAGCCAAGTGCTGGAAGGCTTCCACCTTGGTGGCCTCAGAATCTCATCTCTGCTTTATGTGGATGATATGGTCCTGGTGGCCTCCAGCTCACACTGGAGCAGTTTGCAGCCGAGTATGAAGCAGCAAGTATGACAGTTAGCACCTCTAAGTCTGAGGCCATGGTCCTCAGCTGGAAAAGGGTGGAGTGCCCTCTTTGGGTCAGGGACGAGTTGCTGTCTCAGGTCTAGGACTTGTTGACAAGTGAGGGAAGAGGGGAGTGAGAGATTGATAGATGGATTCAGGCCACAGCTGCAGTGATGCAGATGCTGCATCGGTCCGTCGTGGTGAAGAGAATGCTGAGTGTAAAAGTCAAGCTGTTGAATTACTGGTCAGTCTATGTCCCTACCCTCACCTATGGTCACAAGCTTGGTGTAGTTACTGAAAGAATGAGATGGCGGATACAAGTGACAGAAATGAACTTCCTCCGAAGGATGGCTGGCCTCTCCCTTAGAGACAGAGTGAAGAGTGCAGTCATTTGAGAGGGGCTCAGAGTAGAGCGGCTCCTGGCTATAGCTCAGGAGGTAAAGCAGGTCATTCACTAATTGGAGGGTTGGCGGTTCACTGGCTGCTCCAGTCTGAATGCCAAAGTATCCCTGGGCAAGATATTGCTCTCCGATGTTCATCGCAGTGTGAATGTGTGTGAAGGTGTGAATGTTAGACAGAAAGCACTTAGAAAGAAGTGCTTAAATGTGTGTGAATAGGTGAAAGAGGTATGCTGCAGAAAGCGTTTTGAGTGCTCAAAAGTAGAGTAGAAAAGTGCTATATATAAAAACCAGTCCATTTACACATTGAAAGGAGCCAGTTGAAGCAGGCACCTAACTAGGATGCTTCCTGGGCGCCTCCTGGGTGAGGTGTTCCAGGCATGTCCTACTGGGAGGAGGCCCCGGGATAGACCCAGGACACGCTGGAGGGATTATCTCTCTCGGCTGGCCTGGGAATGCCTCGGTGTTCCCCTGGATGACCTGGAGAAGGTGGCTGGGGAGAGAGAGATCTGGCCAAAGAAAGTGGATGAATGGATAGAAATTGTGGTAATAGCTATAAAAGGTACAGTTAACTGCCAAGCTAAAACTCAAATTTTATGAGTGATTTTTATTTGTTACATTGGAGCTGACTTGCTAGGAATTTGCTTGATTTATTATATTCAAAGTTGTTATATGTAAGTTGTTGTATTAGAAATTTTTTTTTTTTAAAGATAAAATAGTTTGTAATTGTAATTGAGCATTTTGTAATTATTTCCATATGTTTGGGTTTGTTGTGTGTCCATCTTCTGGTTTAATTTTTCCCTCAATATCACATTCCAAGTTTTTGTTCCTGTTTTTTCTTGTATGAGGAAAATATGATTTTTCTCCTAATTAGTGTTTTTTCTGGTTTCCCAAAGTAAAGTGAGAGCTGTGTTATGAAAATCATTTGTTTCTATAAAGTCTGCCCACTCTTTAAATCTGTCAAATGATTTTTATTAGAGTGCATTAATAGGGATGTATTAAATGTGGGAGATGATTAAAAATGGGTTCATGTTTGAACATATTGGTGTGTGATCACTTATAGTGATCGGATATGTTCTGGAAGTAGTTTTTTCCATAATAGAATCACTTATAAGGAAAATTTTTTTTTTGAAACATGATTGTAGTGGAGAGAAAAAAATTTAATTCCCTATTTATCACATTTTTGAGTCTCCAGATATTTCCAGGACCAAAATCCTTCATCATATATTCCTTTATTATTTTGGCAGGTTGTAGATGCCTTACATTTGCTGATGTGATAGAGCGATTTATTAAAGGGTTTAATACACTGTTAAAATCTCCTCCAGTAATCGTTTTTGAATCTGCAGTAAGATCAGATATTCACAAGAAATCTGTTGGGAAAAAAAGCTAGATCATCATTATTAGGAGCACATAGACTGACGATTGTAAAATAATTGCCTGAATTATGGCACATCGACCTTGTCATGTTCAATAAATGACTATCCTCAGGCTGTCATGGTGCCCAGTCCTCCCAGGCCGACTCGCCCTTTCTCTCTCTCTCTCTTACCTCTCTTTCTCTCTTCTGTCAGTGTGAATGGGTGTGTGTATGTTTGTCTCTGCTCTTCCTCCAGAGGTGGGGTCTTGTGGGGAGCTCCGCCCTGTTGATTACTCACCTGGAACGCATTCCTTATTACCCACCTGTGGGCCATTGGCATGATGATGATCTTCTCTATAAGAAGCTGCTGCTTTCACTCAGTTGATGCCAGACTGCATGGCTCAACTAACATTTGTATGCAATCTGCCACCAAACAGTTGTCTCCTTTCTTCAGAATCTTATCATCACAGAGGGAAGCTGTGGAGGGGAAAGCTAGAGCGATGGGAAAAAAAAAGAGGAACTCATTGAGACTGCATATTGCTACTTTTTGTGATTGAACCAGAAAGACTTCTCAATAAAACGTATTTAACCATACCATTGTGATCTGTGAATGTGTCCAGATAACCCCTGGACACATTCACATCAAGCCAGGTGGGCCCTCTTTTCTCGATTCAATTTCACCATAACATACTGTTCAGGACCAAAGAACAACAAACCTGATGCCTTTTCCCATCAATTCCCACCTCCAATTCCTCTGAGGAACCAGAACCCATCCTGCCCCCCTCCTGTGTGTGGGGGGTGCAGTGTCCTGGGAGATAAAGTCTCTGGTCAGAATGGCTCAGAGGGCAGAGCCTGATCCCAGGAATGGGCCCCCCAATAAGCTCTATGTGCCATCTGAATACACTGGGCCTGTGCCTGGATGTACTTGGTCTCACACTGCCTTGGACTTCGTCACCGGTTTGCCCTCATCCGAAGGTAATCCAACTATTCTCACAATAATCGATTGTGCCTCCAAGGCAGCTCACTTTGTGCCCCTCCCAATGTTCCCTTCCACCCTAGAAACAGCCCAGCTTTTGACCAACCATGTCTTCAGACTGCATGGGATTCCAGCAGACATTGTTTTGGACCGCAGCCCCCAGTTCACCTCTCACATCTGGAAGGTGTTCTGCACCACTCTTGAAGCCAACATCAATTTCTGCTCTGGTTTCCACCCTCAGACTAATGGACAAAATGAAAGGTTGTGGTCTGGGACAGAACACCTGGAGCTCGCACTTGACATATGCCCAATTCAATTCAATTCAATTTTATTTATATAGCGCCAAATCACAACAAACAGTTGCCTCAAGGCGCTTGAGGCGCTCACAATTCCCTGACATCCTTGGCCACGGGGCTGTCCCAGTATGAATACTCCCTGGGGTACCAGCCACCACTCCTTCCTAGCCAGAAGGCCGAACTCTCCGTCGAGCAGCATCTTTGTCGCTGTCATTGCCTAAGGCGGGTCCACAAAAGCAGCTTTGCTAAGGACAGTTGAACAGAATAAGTGGCTAGTAGATCAGCATTGAACTCCAGCTCCCGTCTATTTCCCAGGTCAGAGAGTTTGGCTTTCCTCTAAAAACATTCCATCACGCCCAACTACATCAGGCCATTTGTGATCCATTCTCTGGTTTATCCTGTTTCTGTCCACTTCATAACATAACATATTCATAACACTTTACACATCTCTCAGACGGAACCACGTATATGGTCTGGAGGCTCCTGGATGTGAGACGCTGGGGCCGTAACAGTAACTTGTAGACTGGGAAGGATATGGCCCAGAGGATATGTGTATTGGCTATTTGATTTTTACAAGTGCTTTATAAATAAAGTAGTAGTAGTAAAAGGTTTTGGGCTTGAGATCTGGATATGCGTCCGTGTAACCTGTGGACTCTGAATGTGTGTGAAAGAATTACTTTCATGTGGGGAGCTGCTATGCATGTATAGCAGCTGTCATGGGGTGAGGTGTTGGATTATAGATGTAAGATACAGATGACAAGAATATGCACAACAAAACAAATAACTAAAACAAAGAGAGAGGAGACAAAAAAGATGTAGATGTTACTGTGTGTGTGTGTGGTGTGAGGTGAGGTGAGAGTGAGGAGTGGAAATAATAAGAGAAATAATGTCATCGTCCTGGGTCAGTTGCCTAGCATTTTGAGTATTTTTGGACTTTGAGGGGTTTTTATGTATTAATTATTCAATGAGATTCTTGGTTTGCCTTGTCCTTATATTGTTTCTTGTAGAATTTTCATTTTAAGTATATTTAATCATGTTCTCGGTGCTTTAGTTTAGTTCCTCCCTCACTGTTTCTTCCTCATGTGTATGCTTTGTGAATGAGCCCAGCAATAAAGCTGCCTTTTGAGTTTATTCCAATTTCCTGAGTCTGTATTTACGTCCAAATCCTGTCTGCCACATTGCTGTACCTTGACAGATAAGAACTACAGAATGAGTGAGACTCTGACAGTTTCCACTGGGATCATTAATATAGATTGCATAAAGTTTTTAATTAGTGTTTCCAGATTGCCACTCAAATGTTCAGGGTTGCCTCTCAAAAATGTCGTATACTTGTTTTTATGTCGGACAGTTTCTTTCAAGGATTTATTCTTGGTTTTTAGAATATCCATCTGTGTTATTGTTGACATGGAAGATATGACTTCAGCATTGTCCTTTTGGAGCTTATTTGCTGGTGAATGAATTCTAAGCTTGAATTCAAATTTTTGATCTCCTGATGCAACATGCCTCAGCGATCCAGCTTCTTGTTGATGGACTCTAAAACACTTTCCTGAATGTTGGCTGTGAGTAGGTCCTCAATGTCAGCTGACGAATCAGTCTTGGGTTATCTGGTTGTTTTATTCCTGCATGACACGCTGGTAAAAATGATGATGAAACTGTGGAGTTCCTCCACTCTGGATGGTGCTGAACCACATGTCGTATGTTTGTTTTTAAATTGCTGTCAAGTATTTGTGTAAATGTAAATAACTAGTTTTGCTTAGAATCTGATATAGCAGCTGGGTGCCACAATTTTGAATTGCCAATCTCACACTGGGAGTCTTGCAATGTCATATGTAGACAAGATCTTTGCTGAACTATAGCGCTGCATTCGTCCTGATTCAGCTGGATCCCCAGAAACCGTTTGTAAGCTGCACAAGGTAAGCTGCACCCTTGTGTTTTTGTTTCCCCCTGCTGTTTTACATCTGGAGAAAAGAACAATGACATCAGAAATTGTGAGTTACTAGCTGTAAAACAAGCTCTAGAGAAATGGAGACACTGGTTATTTTACAGAATGCTAAACAATTAAAGACAAGTTGGATGGTCCCTTTTCTTGGGTCACTTTCGCTTCACTCTCAGCCTGGCTCTCACAATATTAAACCCGACGCACTCAGCACCTCACTGCAGAAAATAACGTCACAACTCAAGAGACAATCTTACAAGCTTCATGTGTTCTAGCGGGTGTTACAGGGGAAATAGAAGAGCAGGTAAAACAGGGTCAAACCACTGAGTCTGACCCATGCTTTTTATCCTAAAAGCTCCCTGAAAAGCCTTCAGCTGATCCAAAATGCTGCAGCTAGAGTGCTGACAGAGACTAGAAAGAGAGAGCATATTTCTCCCATATTGGCTTCTCTTCATTGGCTCCCTGTTAAATCTAGAATAGAATTTAAAATCCTTCTCCTCACCTACAAGCAGGGGTGAAAGTATCACTAAAAGATTCTGCGCCGGTACACAGTACCGGCAAGACTTGGAGCAGCTGTCTGCTGTAAAGCTGTCATTCAGAACCAGTCAAGGCTGCACTTTGGGTCAGAATAGATCTGCTAGCAATAAGCAGTCTAAAACACGACTTAATCAGTTAATAAATTGCTTTTTTTTCTCATTTCAAATTGTTT